>MU720520.1:0-74418 GCA_026770625.1 Nicotiana glauca | reverse complement strand
AAAAATATTAAAAATGCATGCCATGCAACTAAATAAAGAAAAAATACCTAAAAATCAATTAAAATTATTTTAGTCTATTTTTAGGAGTTATCTTCATGTAGGGCAAAAATCACATGCTTACATCTGCTCGGACTGACCGTCCGTCTGAGGATGGAATGTTGTGCTCAACTGAACCTAGGTGCCCAACCATTGCTGAACCGCTCTCCAGAAGCGCGGGGTAAACTGCGTACCCCGGCCCGAAATGATGGATACCGGTACACCATGAAGGCGGACAATCTACCTAATATAAATCTCAGCTAACCTCTTGGATGAATAGGAGACTACCACTGGAATGAAATGCGCTGACTTGGTCAGCCTATCAACAATGACCCAAATAGAATCAAATTTCTTTCTAGTTAACGGAAGTCCAGTAATGAAATCCATGGTAATCCTCTCCCACTTCCACCCGGGAAGCTCAATCCTCTGCAACAAACCGCCAGGCCCCTGATACTCATATTTAACCTGCTGACAGTTCAAACACCAAGCCACATATGCAACAATATCCTTCTTCATTCTACGCCACCAATAATGCTGCCGCAAGTCCTGATACATCTTCGCGGTGCCCGGGTGAATAGAATACCGGGAACTATGAGCCTCCGCTAAGATCAACTCTCGAATCCCATCAACATTGGGCACACAAACTCGCCCCTACAATCTCAACACACCATCATCATCTAAGGTCACCTTCGTGGCACCTTCATGCTGCACCGTGTCTCTCAGGACACACAAATGGGGATCATCAAACTGCCGATCACGGATACGCTCCAATAGAGAAGAACGAGCGACCGTGCAAGCCAATACCCTGCAGGGCTCAGAAATATCTAATCTCACAAATCGATTGGCCAAGGCCTGAACATATAAAGCAAGCGGCCTCTGGCTGACCGGGATATAAGCAAGACTACCCATGCTGGCGGACTTCCTACTCAATGCATCGGCCACCACATTGGCCTTACCCAGGTTATATAAGGTAGTAACATCATAATCTTTCAACAACTCTAGCCATCTCCTCTATCTCACATTCAACTCCTTCTACTTGAACAGGTACTGAAGGCTCTTATGATCTGTGTACACATGTCACACCATATAGGTAATGTCTCCAAATCTTCAAAGCATGAACAACCGATGCCAACTCTAGATCATGAACCGGATAATTCTTCCCGTGGACCTTCAACTGTCTCAAAGCATGGGCAATGACTTTGCCATCCTGCATCAATACTACTCCCAGCCCAATACGGGAAGCATCACAATAGACTGTGTAAGGCCCTGAACCTGTAGGCAAAACCAACACCAGTGCCGTGGTCAGAGCTGTCTTGAGCTTCTGAAAGCTCGCCTCACACTCATCTGAACACCTGAACTGGGCACCCCTTTGGGTCAACCTGGTCATCGGGGCTGCAATAGAAGAAAATCCCTCTACGAACCGACGGTAATAACCTGCCAACCCCAAGAAACTCCGAATCTTGGTCACTGAAGCTGGTCGAGGCCAATTCTTGACTGCTTCAATCTTCTTCGGGTCCACCTGAATACCCTCTGCAGATACAATATGACCCATAAATGCAACCGAACTCAACCAAAACTCGCACTTCGAAAACATAGCGTATAACTGACTATCCTTTAGAGTCTGGAGAACCACTCTGAGGTGCTACTTGTGCTCTTCCTGGTTGCGGGAGTACACCAGAATATCATCAATAAAGACTATCACGAATAAGTCTAGATATGGCCTGAACACTCGATTCATCAACTCCATAAATGCTGCTGGGGCATTCTTCAACCCAAATGACATGACTAAAAACTCGTAGTGCCCAAATCGAGTGCGGAATGCTGGCTTAGGGACATCAGACGCCCTAATCTTCAGCTGATGGTAGCTAGATCTCAAGTCTATCTTTGAAAACACCTTTGCTCCCTGAAGTTGGCCAAACAAATCATCAATCCTTGGTAGTGGATACTTGTTATTTATCGTCACCTTGTTCAATTGCCGGTAACCAATACACATCCGCATCGAACCAACCTTCTTCTTCATAAATAACACCGGCGCACCCCAAGGAGAAACACTAGGTCTGATAAAACCCTTCTCTAGTAAATCCTGCAACTGGTCCTTTAACTCCTTTAACTCTGGCGGGGCCATGCGATACGACGGAATAGAAATGGGCTGCGTGCCCGGAGCCAGATCAATACAGAAATCAATATCCCTGTCGGGCAGCATTCCCGGCAGGTCTGAAGGGAAAACTTAGGGGAATTCCCGAACAATAGCAATAGAGTCAATAGAAGGAACCTCTGCGCTGGAGTCGCGAACATACGCCAGATAAGCTAAACACCCCTTCTCGACCATGCGTCGAGCCTTAACATATGAAATAATACTGCGGGTGGCATGACCTGGTGTCCCTCTCCACTCTAGTCGGGGCAATTCTGGCAAGGCCAAGGTCACGATCTTGGCATGACAATCTAGGATAGCGTGATACGGGGACAACCAATCCATCCCAAAAATAACGTCGAAATCCACCATATCTAAAAGCAGTAAATCAACACGGGTCATAAGACCCTCAAACACAATCACACTGGAATGATGCACCCGGTCGACTACTATGGAGTCACCCACCGGTGTAGATACATAAACAGGTATGTCCAAAGCATAACTAGACATAGCCAGGCAGGGTGCAAAATAGGACGACACATATGAATATGTAGACCCAGGGTTGAATAGCACTGACGCATATCTATCACAAACCAGTATAGTACCTGTAATAACGGTATCTGACGTCTCGGCCTCTGGTCTGGCTGGCAAAGCATAAAATCGGGGCTCAGCCCCACCTCCCTGAACCATGTCTCTGGGACAATCACCTACCTGCTGACCCCTACCTCTGGCGGTCCGGCCTCCACCTCTACGGTCTCGACCTCTACCTCTATGATCCCTACCCCTGCCCCTGGCTGGCTGGGCAGGCTGTGGGTCACCTGGTGCCTGAATCATGGGGCGAGGACCGTGCTGCTGCGATTGTGTACCCTCAATCTCGGGCAAGCTCTCCTTATGTGACCATACTTACCACACTCATAACATCCCTCCATACGATGAGACTGGCCCTGAAGACCCAAATGACCTCCATGAAAGCTCTGAAGAGGTTGTGCACTGATGGGAGCTGGCGGTGCACTGAGTGTCTGCTGATCGGAATCCCTGCCTCCAGATGAGGCACCACCGAATCGTCCTGAGTGACGGGGTCTCTTGTCTGCCCTATGACCACCCCCTGTGGCAGAACCATCTTGATCCTCGGGGCCACATTGGTTGTCTCCTGAAAGGTAATGTCACTACCCACCTCCCTGGCCATCTGAAGACGAATAGGCTGAATCAAACCATCAATGAATCTCCTCACCCTCTCCCTCTCAGTAGGGAGTGTGACGAGGGCGTGGCGAGCTAGATCGATAAACCGAGTCTCATACTGGGTGACTATCATAGACCCCTACTAGAGGCGCTCAAACTTCCTCCGGTAAGCATCCATATGAGTAACAGGAAGAAACGTCTCTAGAAACAACTCAGAAAATTGATCCCAAGTCAAAGGTGGCGATATTGCTGGTCTGGCTAAACAGCAATCCCTCCACCAACTCTGGGCGGATCCAGATATGCGAAAAGACGCAAAATCAACCCCATTGGAATCTACAATGCCTATGTTCCGAAGAACCTCGTGGCAGTTATATAAGAAATCCTGGGGGTCCTCAGAAGAAGCTTCGCTGAATGTATCAGTGAAAATCTTGGTGAACCTGTCCAGCCTCCACAAGGCATCTGCGGACATAGCCGCTCCATCACTAGCCTGTGCAACTACCCCCGGCTAAACTACCACAACTGTCTGAACCGGTGGAATCTAAGTCTGAGGAGCTACCTACTCCGGAGTACGTGCATCAGGAGTCTGGGGCCCTCCTCCAGCCTGGGAAGTGGCTGGTGCTGCAGGATGTAACCCTGCTCGGGTGACACTCTCCATGAGGCCAACCAACCGGACCAAGTCATCCTGAAGAACTGGGGTAGCAATAAACCCCTCTAGGACCTGAGCTGGGCCCACCAAATCTTTCTGGGCTGGGGCCGGAACCTCCTCGTCAAGGCCAACCCGAAGGTCCGCCACTAGTGTTGCTGCTGGTGGCTGGGCCCTGCCCCTACCTCAGCCCCTAGCATGGCCACATCCTCTGCCCCTAGCGGGAGCTTCCTGGGGCTCGAACTGCTAATCGGTCAAGCGCGTGTTCTCGCCATCTGCGAAAGAACAGAGTAGAAATTCTATCAGCATTTGAGAAACCAAATCGCATGACAAGAAAGAACAATTGAGAGATTTTTCCTACCCCTCAAACTCTACTAAGTTTGTCCGTGAGTTGTGAGACCTATGTAACCTAGAGCTCTGATATCAACTTGCCACGACCCAGATTTCTCACCATCGGGATCGTGATGGCGCCTACTCGTGGTAGCTAGGCAAGCCAACTCAATTACCTTTCCCTTACTAAACAATTATTTCAACAGTTTATAGCATCAATAAAGAACATGAAATTTAATAAGAACAATAGTAGAAGTCTGATTTATAAATACGAATCAAAATGTGGAATAGTCAATAATAGCCTCTACCAAAGATTTGGTGTCACAATACTGATGAACTACTAAGAATATACTAAATACAATGGTCTGAAAGAAATATATAAGTTGTCTGTCTCGAAAACAACGAGGCAACAGTCTAAAAGAGAACATAAATAAGAGACGTCGGGCCTGCGGACGCCTGCAAGGCTACCTCAGTCTTGTGAAAATGAAAACCTGCTCCCGCACTATTGCTGTTGCTGCTCCTCAAAACCTGAACCTGTGCAAAAATGCACAGAAGTGTAGCATCAGTACAACCGACCCCATGTGCTGGTAAGTGTCTAGCCTAACTCCGGCGAAGTAGTGACGAGGCTAGACTAGACACCACATAAACCTGTGCAGTTATAAATATACAGTGGCATATTGAATACAAGGCAATTAACAACATGGGAGGGGAAACATGTTATGGGGAGATACAATATTAACAGCAATCCCAGGTAACAAAATTAAAGCAGCTTAGATTCACAATGAACAAGGAATCAACACTCAATACAAACACATGGTATCAATAACTGTTGCGGCGTGCAACCCGCTGCATAATTACCATTGTTGCGGCGCGCAACCCGATCCACAAATACCACTGTTGCGGCGTGCAATCTGACCCATGTCATTTATCATTTATCAATGTTACGGAACGCAACCCGATCCTTAATATCATTGTTGCGGCGCGCAACCCGCTCCTCAATGTCATTGTTGCGGCGCACAACCCACTCTTCAATATCATTTAACAGTCTGGTTCCCCAAACAACAGTCACAATTAAGGGACATAAATATAAGCAAATATTTGACAAAAATCCCAGTAAGGGAAAGAATCCAACAAGTTCAACCAAACGTCCCGGCAAGGGAATAATCAACAACTCTTTCTTTTCTTACTTTTATTATCTTATAATTCACTCTACTATTTTGAGCCAACGCTCCAAAGAATCCAGTCATTTCATATACTTTCAATATTCGTATCATAATTCGAGCCAATGCTCCTAGGAATCAAATAATCATTTTACCGTTCACATGTTATTCACAACATATAGAAATTCTCCAATAAACATGGAGTTCACAACCAAGTCATGGTAATCACATTATAAGGACTCACGGTCATGCTAGACACTGATGTATAGATACTCGTCACCATATCTATACATCGTACTCGATCACATAGCATTTAGCAACAAGACTCAACTCCTATTCCCTCAAGCTAGGGTTTAACCAAACACTTACCTTGGTCCAAAGAATAGCAATCAACCCTCAAATACCGCCTTTCCTCTACAATCCGTCTCCAAAACAGTGATATCCAAGAAGTTTTGATGAAAAGTGCTCTAAAATTCGCCCTGGTACATTGGAGAAGGAAGATCTCATGAAGTAAATGTTTTTTCCCATCACTGGTTCTGTTTTTGACTTAAAAATTTGCTGGGCAAAATTTTCCTTCGCGTTCGCTGGAAAGGGGCCGCGTTCGCGAAGGGTAAACTAGGAAATACATCTTGAACGTGTGAAAGGGAACGCGAATGCATAGAAGAAAATGCTGGGGGTCCAGGGACTGTTATATGCGAACGCGATAGGGGAATTGCGAACGCGGTGAAGGAGGGTTTGTAACTACGCGAACACGGGGAGACCCACGCGAACGCGTTGAGTAGACTGGTTAACTTACGCGTTCGCGAGATGAAAGATGCGAACGCGAAGAAGGAACCTTTGGGGGCCTTGAAATTGGCTTACGCGATCGCGATAGGGATGAAGCGAACGCGAAGGAGGGGAACATCAAAGCACTGCAAACGCGAGCCTGTGGCCGCATTCGCGAAGAACAAATTGTCTGTGTAAAAATGCAGCAAAAATCTAATCCGTTCCTAAGTGTAAAAACACCCCGAACCACCTCCAATTCATTCCCGAGCCCTCGGGTGTCCTAACCAAACACACACACTAACTCAATAACACCCTACGAACTTACTCGAGCGATCAAACTGCCAAAATAACATCGAAATCATTGAATCAAGCCTCAAAACTCATGATTTTTCTTCTAAACTTCATAAACTTTCAAACTTGGAACTTATAGTTCGAAACACGTCAAACGACGTCCGATTTCGACCAAACTTCACAGAAAGCGCTTAAACAATATATAAGACTTGTGCCGGGCGTCGGAACCAAAATACGAGCCTGATACCATAGTCTTTTAATCAATTTTCATTTGCATTTTCCTTAACAATTTCAGAAAAACAATTTAACAGAAAAATTCTTTTACTCTGGTTCTACAGCTCGGATTTCGACTCCGGGCACATGTTCGAGTCCCATATTTTTTACGGACCTTCCGGAACCGTCAAATCATGGGTCCGGGTCCGTTTACCAAAAATGTTGACTGAAGTCAACATTAATCATATTAATATCAAAATTCTTCAAATTTTTCACAGAATTCACATATTTCAACATAAAAGTTTTTCGGCTACGAGCCTGGACTGTCATGCAAATCGAGGCAAGTAAAAATGAGGTTTTCAAGGCCTCAGAAGTTAGGAACAGATGAGGAAACAGGTGATGACCCTTTGTGTCGTCACATGCTCGTGACTTCAACCATGTCTTGAGCAGTTCACATCTTTCTCTGATTCTGCATTTTGGATTAACTTCCCCTTTTTCTTTTTTTCTTTTTATTCAGTGTCAAGACTACTTCTGTTGGTCATCTTGGACTAATGACTCGCATTCTTTTCGCGAGCTTCTTCTACTTCTAACTACAATTGAATTCTAAAATGACTTCCCCCATTATCCATGTGGGTGCATGCAACTGACTGGAAACTTGAATAGAATTCCCTCATTCTCCAGGTGGGCGCCTGCCACTAACATGAAACTTAAAATGACTCTTAATTGAATTCTGAAATGACTTCCTTTATTCTTCAGGTCGGGCGCCTGCTAATGACTTAAAACTAGAAATGAATTTCCCTGTTCTCCATGTGGGTGCCCTGCAACAGACTTAAAACTCGAATGAATTCCCTTGGTTTCGCGCCTACAACTTAAACTTGAAAAGAATTCCCTTGTTCTCCAATTGGGCGCCAACAACTTAAACATGAAATGAATTCCCTTGTTCTCCAGGTGGGAGCTTGATGCTTACTTAAAATATGTAATAAATTCCCTTGTTCTCCACGTGGGCGCTTGCAACTTAAACTTGAAATGAATTCCCTTGTTATCCAGGTGGGCACCTGATGCTGACTTAAAATTAGAAATAAATTCCTTTGTTCTCCACGTGGGCGCCTGCAACTTAAACTTGAAATGAATTCCCTTGTTCTCCAGGTGGGCGCCTCATGCTGACTTAAAATTTGAAATAAATTACCTTATTTTCCAGGTGGGCGTTTGCAGCTTAAACTTGAAATGAATTCCCTTATTATCTAGGTGGACGCCTGATGCTGAATTAAAAGTTGAAATAAATTTCGTTGTTCTCCGTATGGGCGCCTGCAACTTAAACTTGAAATGAATTTCCTTGTTCTCTAGGTGGGCGCCTTACGGTGACTTAATATTTGTAATTTTTTTTGTGATAAAATCAGTAAAAGAGTCAAAACTATTTAAAATAACTATATTAAACCTATACTAAATATTTAAATGCTAAAAATGTATAATATCTCGGGGAGGGTCAAAAATTAAATGTCTACAGTTAGTACTCCTCTTGCTAAAGACTTCAAATTGAGTATTTGTCAGAGCACATCTACTGATAAAGAGAAAAAGGAGATGTGTAACGACACGACCAGTCGTTTCATGAGTTACCACTTTATTTTTCCTATTTTTGCGTCTTATTGTCTTGTTTAGCTATATTATATACTATCGGGTTGGTTGGCTCGGGTTCGGAGAGGTTTCGTAAGGTTTGAGACACATAGTTTCTTTTGAGTAAGCTTAAGTTGGAAAAGTCAATTAGATTTTGAATTATGTGAGAAGGGCTCGGATGTGAATTTTGATTGTTCAGAGAGCTTTGGGAGGTGATTTGGGACTTAGGAGCATGATCGAAATGTCTTTTGGAGGTCCGGAGTAGATTTAGGCTTGAATTGGCAAAATTGGAATTTCAGTATTTTCCGATAGATATGTGAGATTTTGATATAGGGGTTTAAATGAAATTCCGAAAGTTGGAGTAGGTCTGTTGAGTCATTTGTGAAGTGCGTGCAAAATTTCAGGTCATTCAGATGAGGTTTCATTGACTTTTTGATCAAAAGAGGAATTTGGAAGTTTTTGGAATTCTTAAGCTTGAATTTGATGTCAATTTAGTGTTTTGATGTTGCTTGAGTGTTCCGAAGGTTGGAACAATTTTAAATGGGGTTATTGGATATGTTGGCATGTTTGTTTAAGGTACCGAGGGCCTCGGGTGAGTTTTTGGTGGTTGAACGGATCATTTCATGTTGGAAAAGGTTGCAGAAAAACTGTTGTTGGTGTTGCAGTCTTTTGCGTTCGCGTTCATGATGGATGCCCCGCATTCGTGAGGCTTAGCATGTGAGGCAGTAGAGTTGGCCTTCGCATTCGCGAAGGTGGTCCCCCATTCGCGAAGGACTGAAGTCAGTGGTCTTCGCGTTCGTGAGGTTTTTGCCGCGTTCTCGTAGAGGAATGGTAAGCAACTGGGGTCCTGGGAATTGTTCTTCACGTTCGGAAGCTTGTGGTCGCGTTCGCGAAGGGTTGAGAAGATAAGTCTTTGTGTTCACGTACGGGGTGTCACATTCGCGATGAAGACTTAAGTGGTCAAAGGGATTTTTGTGCTTTGCAAACGCGAGGCGTTGATCGCGTTTGTGAAGAAGGATCGTGAGTAGCTAGTTAGAATGTTTAAAAGACCATTTCCGCGATTTTGGGTCTAAGTTTCACCATTGTTAAGCGATTTTAGAGCTTTTTGAGGGAGATTGAAGAGGGAATCAAGGGGAAACACTTGGATGTAAGATTTATGGACTTAATTCTTGATCCTAATGTCGTTTTTACCTAATTAAATATGGATTTTGTGGAATCTAAAGCCTAAAATTGGAAGTTAGGGCTTGAAAATTTGAGACCTAAATCTAGGGATTTGAGGGGTCATTTGTGGTCGGATTTTGGTATTCTTTATATGTATGAACTAGTGAGAGTGTAAGGATTATAACTTTATGATTTTTGTTGGAATCTGAGACGTGGGCATGGGGGTCGGGTTTGGCCAATTTTGGGATTTTTAATGTAAATTGATTATTTTCGAGTGGGCTTTGTTCCCTTAGAATATTTTGATGGTATAAATCTATTTTTGGTTAGATTTGGAGCATCCGAAGGCCGATTTGAGAGGCAAAGGCATCGCGGGCTAGAGTTTGGACCGGATAGAGGTAAGTAATGATTTTAAATGTTGTCCTAAGGGTATAAAACCCTGGATTTTACATTGTTGTGCTATTTTGAGGTGACGTACATGCTAGACGACGAGCATGGGGTCGTTCACCGTTGGGGATTGTGACCCAGTCAGTCCCGTTTGACTGTTAAGTAACATATTTTATTGAAAATTATTTGATATCATTGTGTCTTGGAAAGTATTAGCATGTTTTGGGCTAAATGCCATATTTGGGCCTCGTGCCAACTATTTTTTTAACCTTAGGGGATTTTTACTACTATTCCTCACTGTTTTGACTTCATATTTATACTCAATCATGCTGTATTCTACTACTTTCATAACTCAGCCTACCCAAGTGCCTTGAGAGATTTCTGACTGAGTAAGACCGAGGGACAGTATTGTGAGGATATTATAGGATCAGGCTATGCACCGCAGTAGTGTTTTACTGATTCATGATTACAAGGCCGAGGGCCTGATTTGTTATGCTACGAGGTGGCTTGCTATGAGGCTGAGTGCCTATTTGATTATGCCACGAGATGGATTGATATTATGCTTGGGCTGTAAGGAGCCCCTCTAGGAGTCTGTACACCCTAGTGACGACGGGTACCCAGTGTGAGATGTGATACTGCCCGAGGGGCTGATACGAGTGATTTTGAGATAGCCCGAGGGGCTGGTTCTATTGGTATTTTTCCCGAGGAGCTGATTTATGTTTCTATCCTTTTCTCCCTATCTTCATCACTCGTTTGAACTACTAAAAGATGTTTTAAAGAGGTTTTCACTGAATAAGGTGTTTTTACGGGCTTTCATTGTTTTATTGCATTGTTCTGGTTTTATAATATTTTGTTGTAGCATTATGTTGTGTGTTATTTATCGCTCAACTACCTTTACTTTTATTACTTACTGAGTTGGCGTACTCACATTACTTCATACACCCTGTGTGCAGATTCAAGAGTCTCAGGTCACGCTAGCGAGTGCTGATTTGCCTTCCAACAGGCTTGTTTAGAGTTGACTAGGTAATTGCCCGTCATTCGTAGCCCAGTACTTCTCCTTCCTATCTTTATTTTTCTTGAGCTAGTTTTGTATCAATTTATGTTATTTCTTGTTACTCTTAGATGGATTGTTAGATGCTCATGACTGGTGACACCCCGATGTCGGACTGTGTTTGTTTTCGCACTGTTCGATTCTACTCTATATCTTGGGATTTATAGCTTATTAATGACTTAAAAATGAATTATTATAACTACTTATTTGGTTTGAGGATTTGTGTTGGCTGGCCTTGTTTCATGATAGGTGCCATCACGACCAGGTCCGGTTTAGGGTCGTGACTCTATTAGAGCCTGGGTTACATAGGTTTCAAGAGTCATGAGAAGGTTTAGTAGAGTCTTGCAGATTAGTACGGAGACGTTTGTATTTATCCTCGGGAGGCTGCGGAACCTTTAGGGAAACTTCATATTCTTGAATTTTTGTCGTGTGAATCTGTTGATCCGAGTACTAAACTTCTATTATTTTATTCTCTCACAGTTGGTGAGGACACGAGCGACCGGTTAGGATGGAAGACCACCAGTTCCACCAGCTATGGCCACTAGAGGCTAAGGATGCGATTGAGGCCATGGTTAGGGCAGAGGTGTAGTCCGCACCGTAGTTAGGGAAGCACCTGCAGATCCACTAACCACCCCAGTTCAGGATCAGGTCCTAGTTGTGGATGCTCCGGCAGCACCAGTTCAGGCACCAGCTATGCCTATTGTGATCCTAGGCCTTCTGGAGGCCCTGGCTTAGATTTTATTAATATGTACTGGCCTAGCTCAGGCGATCTCAGCTACTACTGTCGCAGCTACTTCTAAGTAACTCCCGTCGCTCACACACCTGAGCAGGTCATGTAGGGTCTTTAGACACTAGAGGCATATCCAACCCAGGCGATTATAGTTGTTCAGGACTATGTAGCTCATGTCATGCTAAAGGACAAACAACGCAGGTTGGAGAGGTTCGGTAGACTTAAGCCTCCGACTTTCAATGGTGCAGAGGGCGAGGATGCCCAGGGTTTCTTAAACAAGTGTTAGAGAATTCTTCGTATAGCGGGTATTGTGGAGACCAGCGGGGTAGCATTTTCTACTTTTCAATTTTCTAGAGCTCTTTTCACTTAGTGGGAGGATTATGAGAGGCGTAGGCCTGTTGGTGTAGCACCCCTTACCTGGCAGCAGTTCTCTTTTCTCTTTTTGGTGAAGTATATGCCACGGTCTCTCAGAGAGGAGCTGCGCAGGCAGTTCGGGCAGTTACGGTAGGGTGATTTGACTATACGCAGTATGAGATGAGGTTCTCAGAGTTATCTCATCATACTACCTAGTTGGTTCTGATAGATATAGAAATGATTAAGAGGTTCGTTGATGGCCTCACATATCAGCTTTGGATTCTCATGACTAGGGAGAGGGTGTCTAGTGCTACTTTTGAGGAGGTTGTCGACATTGCTTGTGAGATTGAGTCAGTTCATTGCCAGGAGCGAGATAAGAGGGAGGCCAAGAGGCCTTGGGGATTTGGTAGTTATGGTGGTGCTCCTTCGAGAGGTCAGTTTCAGCATAGCAGAGGCCATCCATTAAGGTATGCTCAGTCAGCTCGCCCAGGTTATTGTGGGGCATCATCGGGCCATAGTTCGCATAGTTTTCATCAGGGCCATTTATCACTCAGTGCCTTCCAGCCCAAAGTTTGTCCCGTGCTCCTTCAGTTCAGGGCTATTCTATACCATGTGCATCTGCTAGTCATTCCGGTGCTAGGGGTTCCCTTTAGTCCCCGTCTCCAACACCAGGGAGCTGTTATGAGTGTGGAGAGTTGGGTCATGAGTGGAGGCTGTGTCCTCGTCGCCTAGGAGGTCCATCTTAGCAGATGGGTCAGCCATCGACTTCTGCAAAAGTTACTTCATCACCCACCCACTCAACTAGGGGTGGAGGACAGTTAGCTAGGGGTCACCCTAGAGGGGGAGGTCGATCAGGTGGTGGTCAGGCCTATTTTCTATACACTCCCAGATAGACCTAATGCTATTGCTTCAGATGTTGTAATTATAGGTATTGTATCAGTTTGACACAGATATGCCTCTATGTTGTTTGATCCCGATTCCACTTTTTCATGTGTCGTCAAATTTTGCTCATTATTTGGATACGCCCCGTGAGTCTCTTGTTTTATCTGTTCGTGTATCTACGCTGGTGGGCGATACTATTGTTATGGACCATATATACCGGTCGTGTGTGGTGACTATTAGAGGTCTAGAGACCCGAGTGGACCTTTTGTTACTTTGTATGGTGGACTTTGACATGATATTAGGCATGGATTGGCTATCACCATGTCGTGCTATTTTGGACTGTCATGCTAAGACAGTAACGTTGGCTATGCCGGGTGTGCCACGGATTGAGTGGTGGGGTTCGACTGATTATGTTCTCAGTAGGGTAATTTCATTCTTGAAGGCCCAACGTATGGTTGGGAAGGGTGGTCTTTATTACTTAGCCTTTGTGAGAGATGTTAGGGCAAAGGCTCCCAACATTGATTATGTTCCAATTGTGAGGGATTTTCCCGATGTGTTTTCGGCAGACTTGCCGGGCATGCCACCGGACAGGGATACTAATTTTTGTATTAACTTGGTGCCGGGCACTTAGACCATTTTTATTCCATCGTATCGTATGGCACCAATGGAGTTGAAGGAGTAGCTTCAAGAACTCCTTGATAAGGGGTTTATTCGTCCTAGTGTGTCGCCTTGGGGTGTGCCTGTTCTATTTTTGAAGAAGAAGGATGGCACGATGAGGATGTGCATTGATTACAGGCATTTGAAGAAGGTTAGAATTAAGAACAAGTATTATTTACCTCGCATTAATGATTTATTTGACCAGCTTTAGGGAGCGAGGGTGTTCTCCAAGATTGATCTTCGTTCAGGGTATCACTAGCTGAAGATCATTGACTCAGATATTCTTAAGATAGATTTTAGGACCCAATATGGTCACTATGAGTTCCTTGTGATGTCTTTTGGGTTGATCAATACCCCAGCAACGTTCATGCATTTGATGAAAATCGTGTTTCGGTCGTATCTTGACTTGTTTGCCATAGTTTTCATTGATGATATTCTTGTGTATTCACGTATCCAGGAGGAGCACATGAAGCATTTAAGAGTTTTGTTGCAGAGATTGAGGGAGGAGAAGCTTTATGCAAAGTTCTCCAAGTGTGAGTTTTGGCTTGGTTCAGTGGCTTTCATGGGGCACATGGTGTCCAGTGAGGGTATTCAGGCTGATCCGAAGAAGATAGAGGCGGTGTGGAGTTATCCCAGACTATCCTCAGCCATATAAATTCACAGCTTTCTTGGTTTGGCGGGTTATTACCATCGGTTTGTTTAGGGATTTTCATCAATCGCATCACCCTTGACCAAGTTGACACAAAAGGGTTCTCCTTTTATGTGGTCAGATGAGTGTGAGGAGAGCTTTCAGAAGCTCAAGACTGCCTTGACCACAACTCCAGTATTAGTTTTGCCATCAGCTTCAGGTTTATATACCATGTATTGTGATGCTTCGAGAGTTGGTATCGAGTGTGTGTTGATGCAGGAGGGTAGAGTTATTGCCTATGCTTCTCTTCAGTTGAAGCCCCACGAGAACTACCATGTTTATGATTTGGAGATGGCTACCATTGTTCACGTGTTGAAGATTTGGAGGAATTATTTGTATGGTGTGTCTTGTGAGGTGTTTACTAATCATCGTAGCCTCCAGCACTTGTTCAAATAGAACGATCTCAATTTGAGGCAGCAGAGATGGTTGTAGCTACTAAAGGATTATGATATTACTATCTTGTACCATCCAGGGAAGGCCAATGTGGTGGCTGATGCTTTGAGCCGGAAGGCGGTAAGTATGGACAGTCTTGCATTTATTCCTATTGAGGAGAGACCTCTTGCAGTTGATGTTCAAGTCTTAGCCAATCGGTTCGTGAGGTTTGATATTTCGGAGCCCAGTCGGGTATTGGCTTGTGTGATTTCTCAGTCTTCCTTATTCGATCACATTAGAACACCAGTATGATGATCCTCATTTGCTTGTCCTTAAGGGCATAGTTCAACACGATAATGCCGAAAAGGTGACCATTAGTGATTATGGGGTATTGTGGATGCAGGGCCAGATATGCATGCCCAATGTGGATGGGCTTCGGGATTTGATTCTAGAGAAGGCTCATAGCTCGCGGTATTCTATTCATCCGGGTGCCGCAAAGATGTATCAAGATCTGAGACAGCATTATTGGTGGAGGAGAATGAGGAAGGATATTGTAGTATTTGTAGCTCTATGTCTCAATTGTCAGCAGGTGAAATATGAGCATCAGAGACCGGGTGGCTTGCTTCAGCGGATGGATATTCTAGAGTGGAAGTGGGAGCTGATCATCACGGACTTTGTAGTTAGGCTCCCACGGAATTTGAAGAAGTTTGATGCTATTTGGGCAATTGTGGATCGGCTGACCAAGTCCGCGCACTTCATTCCTATGTGTACTACCTATTCTTTAGGGCGGTTGGCAGAGATATATATCCGAGAGATTGTTTGTTTGCATGGTCTCCCAGTTTCCATCATTTTAGATAGATACATTCAGTTTACTTCACAGTTTTGGAGGTCTATACAGCGAGAGTTAGGTACTCAGGTTGAGTTGAGCACAGCTTTTCACCCTCAGATGGACGGGCTGTCCAAGTGCACTATTCAGATATTTGAGGAAATGTTGCGCGCTTGTGTCATTGATTTTGGAGGGTCAGGGGATCAGTTTCTTCTGCTCGCCGAGTTTGCTTATAATAATAGTTATTAATCAAGTATTCAGATGACTCCATATGAGGCTTTGAACGAGAGGTAGTGTAGATCTCCGGTTGGTTGGTTTGAGTCGAGTGAGTCTAGGCTATTGGGTACAGACTTGGTACAGGATGCTTTAGACAAGGTGAAGGTAATTCAAGAGAGGCTTCATATAGTGCAGTTGAGACAAAAGAGTTATGCTGATAGGAAGGTTTGGGATGTGTCCTACATGGTTGGTGAGAAGGTTCTATTAAAGGTTTCGCCCATGAAGGGTGTTATGAGATTTGGGAAGAAAGGTAAATTGAGTCCTCGGTTCATTGGGCCTTTTGAGTTACTTCAGAGGATTGGGGAGGTGGCTTATGAGCTTGCTTTGCCACCCAGCTTGTCGAGTGTGCATCCGGTATTTCATGTTTCTATGCTCTAGAAGTATATTGGCGATCCATCTCATGTTTTAGATTTCAATGCGATTCAGTTAAATGGTGATTTGATTTACAATGTGGACCCAGTAGCTATTTTGGAGTCAGGTTCGAATGTTGAGATCAAAGGATATAGCTTCAGTAAAAGTGCGTTGGAGAGGTCGGCTCGTGGAGGAGGCTACCTGGGAGACCGAGCTGGAGATGCAAAGTAGATATCCTCACCTATTTGAGGACGAACGTTTGTTTAAAAGGGGGAGCTGTAACGACACGGCCGGTCTTTTCATGAGTTACCACTCAGTTCCCCCATTTATCCTTCTTATTGTCTTGTTTAGCTGTATTATGTGCTATCGGGTTGGTTGGCAGGGGTTCGGAGAGGTTTTGGTAAGGTTTGAGACACTTAATCTCTTTTGACTAAGCTTAAGTTGCAAAAGTCAACTGGATATTGACTAATATGAAAAAGGGCTCAAAGGTGAATTCCGATGGTTTGGATAGCTTTGGGAGGTGATTTGGGACTTAGGAGCGTGATCGGAATGTGTTTTGGAGGTCCGGAGTTGATTTAGGCTTGAATTGGCAAAATTGGAATTTTAGTGTTTTCCAGTTGATAGGTGAGATTTTGATATAGGGTTTGGAATGGGATTCCGGAAATTGGAGTAGGTCCTTTGTGTCATTTTTGACCTACCTACAAAATTCAGGTCATTCGGACAAGGTTTGATAGACTTTTTGACCGAAACCAGAATTAGGAAGTTTTTGGAATTCTTAAGCTTGAATCCAATGTCAATTTGGTGTTTTGATGTTGCTTTAAGCATTCTGAAGGTTGGAACAAGTTTGAATGGGGTTATGAGATAAGTTGGAATGTTTGGTTCAGGTCCCGAGGGCCTCGGGTGAGTTTCAGGTGGTTGAACGGATCAGTTCATATTAGAAAAAGTTGTAGAAAAACTATTTTGGTGTTGCAAGCTTTTGGCCTTCGCTTTCGCGATGGATGTCCCGTGTTCGTGAAGGGTTAGGATGTTAGGCAGTAGAGTTGGTCTTAGCGTTCGCGAAGGTGGTCCCATGTTCGCGAAGGGTTGAGGTCAGTGGTTATCGCATTCGCGAGGGTTTTGTAGCGTTTGCGTAGAGGAAAGGTGAGCAGCTTGGGTCGTGGAGAATTGTTCTTCTCGTTCGCGAGCTTGTGGTCGCGTTTGTGATGGGTTGAGAAGCTAAGGCTTCAGATTTATGTACGGAGTGTCACGTTCATGATGAAGATTTAAGTGGTCAAAGGGATTTTTGTGCTTCACGAACGCGAGGCGTTGACCGTGTTCGCGAAGAAGGATCGTGAATAGCTGGGCAGAATGTTTAAAAGACCATTTCCGTGATTTTGGGTCTAAGTTTCACCATTGTTGAGTGATGTTAGAGCTTTTTGAGGGATATTGAAGAGGGAATCAAGGGGAAACACTTGGACATAAGATTTATGGACTTAATACTTGATCCTAATTCAATTTCTACCTAATTAAACATGGAATTTGTGGCATCTAAAGCCTAAAATTAGAAGTTAGGGATTGGAAACCGGAGACTTAAATCTAGGGATTGAGGGGTCATTTGTGGTCCGATTTTGGTATTCTTGATATTTTGTGAACTCGTGAGAGTGTAAGGATTGTAGTTTTGCAATTTTTGTCAAAATCTGAGACGTGGGCCCGGTGGTCGGGTTTGGCCAATTTCAGGATTTTTGATGTAAATTGGTTATTTTCGAGCGGACTTTATTCCCTTAGCATATTTTGATGGTATAAATCTATTTTTGGTTAGATTTGGAGCATCCGGAGGCCGATTCGAGAGGCAAATGCATCACGGGCTAGTGTTTGGATAGGATAGAGGTAAGTAATGATTTTAAATGTTGTCCTAAGGGTATGAAACCCCGGATTTCACCTGGTTGTGCTACTTTGAGTTGACGTACACGCAAGATGACGAGAGTGGGTTCATGCACCATTGGGGATTGTGACCTAGTCAGTCCCATATGACTGTTAAGTCGCATTTTTGACCAAAAACTATTTGATATCATTGCGTTTTGGAAAGTATTAGCATGTTTTGGGTTGAATGCCATATTTAGGCCTCGTGCCTACTGTTCTGCACCCTTAGCGGATTTTTACTGCTATTTCTCATTATTTTGACTTCATATTTATACTCAGTCATGTTGTATTCTAGTGTTTTCATAACTCAACCATATTTACTCTGTTTTGATATTTTAAATTATATTTTGGGCTGAGCATCATGTTTTACTGTTGCCCGAGTCGCTTGAGAGATTTCTGACTGAGTGAGGTCGAGAGCCAGTGTTGTGAGGATATTATGGGATCGAGCTGCGCACCACAGTAGTGTTGTGCTGATTCATGATTATGAGGTCGAAGGCCTGATTTGTTGCGCCTAGAGTTAGCTTGTTATGAGGTCGAGTACCTATATGATTATGCCACGAGATTGCTTGATATTGCGCATGGGCTATAAGGAGCCCCTCCAGGAGTCTGTACATCTCCACTGAGCGTGGGTACCTAGTGTGAGAGGTTGTTCTTGCTTCATGTTGTTACCCGAGGGGCTGATACGAGTGATTGTGAGATAGCCCAAGGGACTGAATCTGTTGGTATTTTTCCCTAGGGGCTGATTTATGTTTTTATCCTTTTCTCCCTATTTTCATAACTCGTTTAAACTACTGAAAGATTTTTTAAAGAGGTTTTCACTGAACTAAGGTTTTTTTGCGAGCTTTCATTGTTTTATTGCATTGTTCTGGTTTTATATTGTTTTGTTGTAGCATTATGGTATATTTTACGTGTTTCCTTATCGCTCAGCTGCCTTTACTTTTATTACTTACTGAGTTGGCGTACTCACATTACTCCCTGAACCATGTGTGCAGATTCAAGAGTCTCGGGTCACGCTAGCGAGTGCTGATTTGCCTTCCAGCAGGCTTGTTTGGAGTTGACTAGGTAGTTGTCCGGCGTTCGCAGCCCAGTGCTTCTCCTTCCTATCTTTATTTCTCTTTGTGCTAGTTTTGTATCAGACTACGTTGTTTTTTGTTACTCTTAGATGGATTGTTAGATGCTCATGACTGGTGACATCTCGATGTAGGGTTGTGTTTGTTTCTACACTGTTCTATTCTACTCTATATCTTGGGATCTATAGCTTCTTAATGACTTAAAAATTAATTATTATAACTGCTTAGTTGGTTTGGGGGTTTGTGTCAGCTGGCCTTATTTTACGATAGGAGTCATCACGACGGGGTCTGATTTAGGGTCGTGACAAGATGTCTTGTATTCCTTACTCTTCTGCCGTTGGTAGCTTGATGTATGATATGGTTTGCACTAGACCAGATATTGTACATGCCGTTGGTTCTGTTAGTACGTTCCTTTCTTATATATAAAAAGAGCATTGGGATGCAGTAAACTAGATATTAAGGTATTTGAAAGGTACTGCAGATTTGATGTTGTGCTTTGGCAATGGCAGGGCTGAACTTGTTTGTTACACAGATTCTGATTATGAGGCAATCTTGATAATTTAGGATCCACTTCCGGTTATTTGATCACTTTTGCAGGGGGAGCTGTTTCTTGGCAATCTAGACTACAGAAGTGCATAGCTCTATCCACCGCAGAAGCCGAATATGCTGCTGTCACAGAAGGTGCCAAAGAACTATTATGGATGAAAGAGTTTATTTATGATCTTGGCTTTGAGCAGCCAAGGTACATCTTATTTTCTGATAATCAGAATGCTATCTATCTTACCAAGCACTCCACTTTTCATTCTAAGACCAAACATATAAATAGAAAGTATCATTGGATAAGAATGGTCATGGAAGAGAAATTATTTGAGATTGAGAAGATACACATTGATGAAAATCATTCGGATATGCTTACAAAGGCGGTTGTTGCAAATAAACATGAATTTTGCAGAAAATTAACAGGTATGAAGCATGTCAATAGTTCCTCTACTTGAATACATATTTGGCCCCTTGGTTGAAGGGGAGTTTCTTGGGCCCATGACCATGTTGTCCAGTCAAATGCCCAATGGTCTAATCCTATTCTCTTTTGGTTTCCATTCCTATTTAGAATTGGATTCGGTTTTGGTTCCCATTTAGAGTTGGTTTGGCTTTAGGAGAAAGCACCACTCATTATCTATAAATAGGAAAACCTTAGAGAATTGTTCTATGCTCATTGGTACAAGTCTTTGAAAGAATTAAACATATAAGAGTGGTTTTTAGGAGAGCTTTCATCAGAAATCACGTTTTCTGATTCGTTAACTGTTGGATTGTGTTGAAATTTTGATTGAGTGTTCGTAACATCTTGCTTTGATTTGAACGGTGGAGATCATATATGAAGGCCCCTAGCATCTAATTTTCAGACCCGAACAATAGCTCTAGTTTTGTGGTTTCTCCTCTTTCTTCAAATGATTTGCCGTTGCTCTTGTTGCTATTGTTGCTCTGTATTTGACACTTATTATGTAGCCAATTTGGAGGAATTTTGTAACCCTCCTTTTGTTATGTGGAGCTTTTTGGATCTTTGTGATCCCGTGGTTTTTACCTTCGATTTGAAGTATTTTTCACGTTAAAATTTGGTATTCTTTATCTTCTTTATTTTTAGGCTTGCCTCTTCCTCAACATAACACTTACTATCTTTTTCAATCCAAAATTTTAATATACTTAAGAATTTAAAAATATTAATTATGGAACACGAGAACGATGTTCCATTTATTTAGAGAAAATGGCAAAAGTTTGGATTGGGCTATAAATTGGTTAGTTTCAAGCTCAAACCTGGCCTATTAACAAATTTATTAGTTCTATCCTTCCAATCCGGGGGATTTGCATCCGTACTCTATATTTGTGCCACCTTTTAACCTGTACGTTATTTTTAAAAATTATTGATTTGGTAGCCAGTTGACAAAAAATTCGTAATAATATGACAATTACACCCATGACATCAAACATTAATCGCGTGATTTGCAACCTCATTCGTGAAAAAAGGTCTCTTCCTCTCCTCTCAGCAGTATTATCAAAAAAACCAAAAACTGATAAGATTTATCTTTAGAATCACACTTGCATGAAGTTATTTCATGTTAAAGCTAAAATTTCATGCCAATATAGCATGAAGTTATTTCACATTAAAGCTAAAACTTCATGCTAATGCATGCTGAAGTTATTTATCCTACAGTTTTCAGTTTTGTTATGAGTTTTATCCGAAATTTCAGTCTAAACATGCTAAATTTATTTAGTTCATTTGCTAAAACTTCAGACTAAACATGCTGAAGTTATTTTGTTCATCTGCTAAACCTTCAGACTAAACATGCTTAAATTTTTTAGTTCATTTGCTAAAACTTTAGACTAAACATGATTAAGTTTTTATCTTGTAGTATGTAATTTATAAAGAGTTTTTGCTAATGCATACTGAAGTTATTTTGTTCATTTGCTAAAATTTCATACCAAAACATGCTAAAGTTTTGTAACGCAGTCTACAGTTTTGTCAATAGTCTTTTATTAAAGAAGGGCAAAATTATCTTTTAAAAATGCTTTTAACAAAAAAATGGGTACGGATGCAAAAAAATGGGTATAAGTTAAAAAGGGGTGACCAAATAGGGCGCCCCATGCAATTTTTACTTCCAACCCCTCCTCTTTTTGCTCCAATTATACGTTTCGGAATCTTTATACAAATAGCCGACCATATACATTGGTTACTTTTTCTAGCCATAACATAGATTATACATTGATTATGCATAATTTTATATATATATATATATATATATATATATATATATATATATGTATATATATATATGTATATATATATATATGTTTTTTGTGTGTGTGTGTGTTCTTACTACCATTATTTCTAAAAACTATGGAGTTAAATATGTATTCTCACAACCATTGCTTTCACTCTCTCTTCTTCTCACATCTTCAACATATGCTTCAAGGGGCCGTCCGCCATTACTACTTCTCCCTTTATGTCACTTGGTTGCAATGTAAGAAAATTAAAGAGTAGAAGTCCGCCACTGAAGGACATTCAAAGTTTTGCTTTCAAAAATAGAATTTTTTTAGTTTGTTAGTTATTTGAATTGGGTGTTGTTCCAATTGATTGAAAATATCAAAAGGAGTTTAAAACTTAAATATGAAATGATTTGAAGTAGATTTGAGTTAAATTTCAGAAAAAAATGCAAGGAAGAAGACGAAATGAGTTTTTTGTATAATTATGTATAATCTTGTATAATAGTGTATATGAGTGTATAAACACATCTTATATACTTTTATACACCTTTATACAAGCGTCTGTTGATGAACTTCTTCCACGATTTTTCAGTTGCAATTCTTGTTCAAAACCAGTTCAAATTCCATTAAATGACTTCAAATTTTATATGCAACCTCCTTATACTATTTCTAAAAACTCTAAGTAATACCACTCCAAATTTCTCACAAAATCAAATTCGGAATCTCAAACCACATATCTAAACTTGTTAAAAATCTAATTTTCATCTCCCAAATGGATTTGGTTTGTTGAACTAACATTTGAGTCACAGTTACAAATTCGAAAGTTAACTTGAAAGCTTGAGCAATCTTATTTTAAAATCAAATAGTAATTTTGAGAACCCATTGGACTTGAATGTTAAGCATTAACCTATTATTTTTGGGCTAGTTGATTGTAAATTTAAATATGAGCTATAAAATTAAAAAGTATGGAGCCCAATTGTTCTTATGTGATTCAAGAGTTCAGGTTGAAAAATTGAAACCTGCTAATTCAATAAAAACTTAATGTCAAATGGCAGTATTTTTAAATTTATTAATTAAACATGAAATTTTAAAATAGAAAATATGTTCAAAATATGTAAACATGTCAATTCAGTTAACATCAGTTCCTCCCATGTTTGTTTGAGTATGTTTTTTAATTTATTCATATTGAAAATCGAGAACGTTTCGCTTTGTGGTTAGCGAGTGATTGGTTCCAAAACTTTTCCAATCGTCCTCTTAGAAAATGCAAAAGTATTCCTCTTTTTATCTGTAACTCATAAATTTATTTCGAGATTTTGTATCAAGCAAAGAGATGCAAGATAGATTAGCAATCTTCTATTGAATGTTTGCGAAGGCATTTCATTCATCGCTGCAGAGGGCAAATAAACACTGCCTAAAATGTCCAGCCCTTACATCTATCGATCTTCCTGACATTTGGATTCCACGCCACGATACATCTATCGACAAAACACTTTCTCCTCGTATCAAGATTATTATTAGTGGTCCTTTCCTTTATCTACTTATTTTCGGGCCAATGGTTAATATAACTGTATTATGTGTTACCAATTGGTAATGCCACATCTTCTTCATTTTTTCCCATGTTTGGCTCACCTCTTAGCATATAATTTCTATTATTATTTGTGGTTGATACTTATCTATTCTTAGACAACTCTTGATATGTTTGGATTTACAAGTCACTATTCTTGATAAGTCAAACATCTCATGAGTTATAACAGGGTTGGTGTCCAAAAAAATAATATTTAAATCTATCAAAACAAAAAGGAAATTAAAATATAAAAAATACAAAACACCTAAAATATAGCTTTCAGAAAAACCTTTCAACAATAAATAAGATGTTTCATTATCAGATAACATGCGAAAAGTACTTTTCTATGCCTACTTATCAATGTGCACGTGAAATCATGAATATCACCAAAATCGCGTAGCATGAGGAAATGCATCTCTATGCCTGTATGTCAAGTATGCATGTTAAATTCAATGCACAACAGTGATGAACTCATGTACTCTCACTCTCAAAGTACTGAATCTCACGGTCTCACACTTTCTACTCATCACACTGAATTACTCACACTGAATAGGGTATATCCAACCTTCAATATTCTCAGTCACTCAACACTGTACAGGGCAGATCCAGCCCAAATGAATTAATAGCAATTGCACTCACTGTGTGTGTGCAAACTTTGGAGGGGCAGATCCAATCCAAGTGCTATAATAAGCCAATCATGGCATGAATCAATAAAGCCTGTTGCAGCGTGCAGCCCGATCCCATCATAAATCAATAATACTTGCTTCGGTGTGCAGCCCATACCATCAATATCACTCACAATCTGGCTCTCATGTATCACCTCAGTTATCAATCTCTCCAACTCACAATGTCATGAACATCAGACCAAAAATGATGATATGATGTATCAATAAATGGTAATGTAGACTGAGATATGATATGTAAATGAACGAGTATAACTGAGTATGTAATTGCAATGTAAACAAATAGCTCAACAATAGAAATAACCTCAGTGGGTCTCAACAGGATAATCATATATCCTAGACATGATTTTGAACATGGGTCACAGCTCAACACCAAATATATATCACATAATTTCAAGGGTTCATACCCTCAGCACCAAGTTTAGAAGTGTTACCTAGAACAAGCCAAATCCAATACCGAGCAAGCCAAACGATGCTCTAAAAAATCCATCCTGCATGCATTAACCTCCAAACAGCTCAAAACTAGCCAAAAGCAACTCAACTACATCAAATAGTTCCTAAGGAAACAATTTCAAATGATAAAGTTTGAATATATTAATCAAAACCCTGAAGTCAACACAAAAGCTAAACCCGAGATCGCACCTCGGAGCCTGAAGAAACTCACAAAATCCAACAACCCATTCAATTACAAGTCCAACTATATTAGTTTCACTCAAATTTGACTCTGAATCGATGCTGCAAACTCGAAAACTAACTTTATGAAATATGAGACACCCCCTCCCCCCCCCCCCCAATTTCTCTTTAAAATTCATAATTTAATTCCAAAAAACGAAGATAGATTCACAAAATATAATCAAAATGGAGTATATAACACTTACCCCAGTCCTTGTGATGAAGTTCCTCTAAAATCGCTCAAATATGAGCTCCCCGACTCAAAATGTGAATAAAACAGCCAAATCCTCTATATATAGCTTCTGCCCAAGCATCGTCGCATCTATGACACACTTAGCGGCTTCTGCAGCATTGCTTTTGGTATCAAAAACTCTCTTCTGCAAAAAAACCACTGAAACTCGTCCATCGCACCTGCGGAAATTCCCCGCTTCTGCGCCACACTTTGCTTCTGCATTCAAACTCACTGCATCTGCGATTTTGCAGATGTACCCAAAATGTCACTTCTACGCAAACAGTCCCACACACCTTACTTCGCCTCTACGACCAAATTTTTTCATCTGATGCGAACACATCAGAACCAGAACCTCCAGCCAAGCCAACTTGATCCAAAACGATTTGAACCTTGTCTGAAACTCACCCGAGCCCCTCGGGACCCTATCCAAATATCCCAACAAGTCCCATAACATAGCACGGACCAACTCAAGGCCTTAAATAATGCATAACAACATCGAAATGAAGAATTGCGCCTCAAATCAAACTTAATGAACTTTTGAACTTTCAACTTCCGAAACCCGCACCGAAACATATAAAATCAACTTGGAATGAATTCAAATTTTGCACACAAGTCCCAAATGACATAACAAAGCTATTTATATTCTCGAAACCATAATACAAATCAGATATCCTCAATGTCAACTCTCGGTCAAACTTATAAACTATCCAAACCTTCAAATTTCCAACATTCGCCAATTAGCGTCGAAACCTACTAGAAATATCCAAATACAAATCTGGGCATATGCCCGAGTCCAAAATCACCATCCATACCTAAAGAAACCATCAAAACTCAAAATCGAGGTCAAGTAATAAAAAGTCAAACTTGGTCAACTCTTTCAACTTAAAGCTTCGACCATGAAATTCATTCTTCCGAATTACCTAAAAACCAAAAGTGACGATTCACACAAGCTGAACGAAATCCATATGCTCCAAATAACCGGTTGGGTCATTACAGGTCTTCCTTTCTATTCGGTAGGTACTTAATTAGTATCACCTGCTCATATTCCTTGATTGTCGATTTTGTGGCATCAGTATCTTCATGTGCTATAAAGGATCTCGAGACATCATAATCATCCTCCTCGTTTGTTGTGTGCTCCTCTTGTTTCCCCGACCCGATCAGGGTCGGGACCACTGATTTCTATTTAGTTTCTTTCTCTTTGACTAGTCCCCTACTTTTTGATATCGTGACCGCGGGCAATAAGATCACTTCCTCGATAATGAACATCTTCTTTGCAGCCGGTTGTTCCCCATAGACCATTTTGATTCTACCCTGAGTGGGAAATGTTAATGCTTGATGTAGGGTCGAAGGCAGCCCTTTCTGAGTTTATGTTGTGACTAGGTTTAGTCATAAGTAAAATCCTTTGTAACTAGAAGAGTGTCAAAGTGGCTTGTGGTGAGAGCATCACAAGTTAGTTAAAAGTCTTTGTAACTAGGAAGTCACAAAGTGGTTTGCGGTAAGAGTACCATAAGTTAGTTGAGTCAAATTCTTTTTATGGAGTCATTACAAAGTGTCTTGTAATAGGAGTTTACAAGTTAGTGAATTTGAAAGCCTGCAGGTGTAGGTCGTGGTTTTTGTCCCATTGAGTTGGTATTTTTTCACGTAAAAATCCTTGTCTTATTTATTTGTAGTTTTATTAGCATTCTCAGTATGACCTCATAGAGAACCATGTACTACACTATTTGGTGGACTCATACAAATTAACAATCTGTATCAGAGCAAGTTCCTCCTATCAGGCTAACACCTAGGAAGGATCCTTATGGATGCTCTACCAAATTTTTAAGAAGGTCAATCTACATACTGACCACCCGGGTAATGGACAATACAATAGGTGGTGGAAGACAAGAATGCATGATTTTATTATGGATGAGGATTCTGAACTATGGGATGTCATATGCGACAGTCCGTATATTCCAATAAAGGTACTGGAAGAACTTCCATTTTCGATGTCAAAAACCAGTAAAGAATACACTGATGCTGATAGGAAAGTTGTGGATAAGAATTTCCATGCCAAAAAGATTCTAGTAAGTGGAATAGGACCTCAAGAATATAATAGAATCTCCACTTGTGACACTGCTAAGGAGATATGGGAAGCTTTACAAACAGCTCATAAGGGAACTACCCAAGTAAAACAGTCTAAAATCGATATGTCACTACCGAGTATGAACTCTTCAGGATGAAAGACGATGAATCTATTCAAGATATGCACACAAGATTCACATCCATCATAAATGAGTTACACTCTCTTGGTGAAACCATTCCTAGAAACAAGCTAGTGAGGAAAATCCTTAGAATTCTACCTAGTCCTTAGGAAAGCGAGGTAAATGCTATTACTAAATCAAAGGACTTGCAGGAGCTAATCATAGAAGAGCTCGTTGGAAATCTGAAGACCCACAAAATGAAGAGGAAGATAGACAGTGAAAGAAGAGAATCAAAGAAAGACAATAACCCGGTACTCAAAGCTGATAGCAATGACTCAAGTGAGGAAGACAATGACATGGCTTACTTAACCAAAAGATTTCAGAAGATAGTCAGAAGAAATGGAGAAATGCTAAAAAAGGGCAGTCCCAGCAAATCAAAAACTATGATCTTTGTCATAAGTGTGGAAAGCATGTACACTTCTAGCCTGTTTGGCCAAGCTTCTAAAATCAGCTTATTTTGAAAAGTGCTTTTCTCAAAAGTACTTTAAAAAAAAGTGATTTTGGTGAGAAGTAGTTTGTTTTTGGCTAATGAATTAGAAAAGCACTTTTGAGCAGTAATTAGTGTTTGGACAAGCTTTTGAAAATTGATTCTAAATGTATTTTTCTCAAAAGTGCTTCTCAGAAAAGTGCTTTTAAAGATAAGCTACTTTTTTCTGGTTGTCCAAAACTGCTTCTACTTCTCCTCAAAAGCACTTTTTTCCTTCCAAAAGCTTGGCTAAACACCTCAAATTTTGCCCAAAAGTGCTTTTGGCCAAAAAAGAACTTTTGGCCCAAAACAAAGCTTGGACAAACAGGCTATTCATCAAAGACTGTCCTCTCTTGAAGCAAGAAGTCTCCAAGAACAACCTTGAAAATTCAGCCAAGAGGAACCATGTTCCTTTCAAGGATTTCAAAAGAAAGAGATATGTTGACAATGTGATGAAACAGGGTCTACAGCATGCGGACATTCCTCTGGTTAGTCCGAAGATAAAACTGATGCTAGTGATAGTTCCATGATGGCAGTTGAAGGCGAGGAAAATGAATATGACTCAACTTTTGCTTTGATGGCCAAATCAGATGATGATGAAGACGATGACAGCAAAGAGGTAAATTTCAGGGATGTTCAGAGAAATATTAAATCCTACTCTCCTAAAAAACTCATGTGGTTATCTAGTGTATTGATTGATGCATATCACAATCTTGTGGAGGATAGGGATTCCTTGTCCTTAAAACTAGAACAAGCTAAACAAACTAGAGATGACTTAGTAGCTGTAGTTATCGATCATAAAGAAACCATTAAAAACCTCAGTTAAGAAAGAAATGATCTCTTGGCAGTAATTACAGACCTAAAGGAAACAATAGAGGGAACAAGGATTAAGTCAAAACTTGGAAATTATGGAAAACGAAAAGATATAGCTAGTGAGGAATACATTAGGCTTGAAAATGAGTTGAAGGCTGTGAGAACTAGGATGAGTGTTGAAATTGAGAGAAATAAGCACCTCCAAACTGATCTGGAAAGAGTAAAAAATGATCTTGAAAAGTCCCTAAAGTGGACCTAGTCCTCAGAAGCTATCACTGATATGCACACTAATAATGGTAAAAATAGGCAGGGAATAGGGTTCCAAAGGGAGAAAACTCCTTTCAACCCTCACAGCAAGTATGTCACTAATTATGATAATTGGCCTTGTACCCATTACGGGAACAATAGGCACTTCAAAAAAATTTCCAGGCCAGGGTTCAATCTGTTCAGAAAAACAAAGCGTTTGTTGAAAAAGTGACTACAAAAGAGGGACCAAGTTCCACTCATAAAAGGCGCACATTACCTGCATGGACTAAGAGATCTCTTATTCATCCTCTTGCCTATTACAAGGGACCCAAACTTTCTTGGGCTCCTAAAACTAACTCTTGATTTTCTTGTGCAGGGAACAGTGAAAGGAAGCGATCAATAATGGTTCATGGACAGTGTGTGTTCAAAGCACATGACTGGAAACACTATAGACTTTCTTTCACTAAAAGCCCTTCAAATAGGAGTGTATCCTTTGGCAATGGGAAAAAGGGGTACATTCTTGGAGTTGGAAAAGTCGAGAAGTCACTCACTCATTCTATTAAAAATGTGTACTATATCAATGGCCTTAAGTACAATCTCTTGATTGTCTCTCATATATGTGATGAAGGAAACAAGGTGGAATTCTTGTCCAAGATATGTACAGTTACTGATCTGGTAACTGGTGAAGTGGTACTTTTTGCCGATAGATACAAGAACATCTATGTTGTTGATTTCGAGTCCTTACAAAGTGGTGATCTGAGTTGTCTAAAAGTTTTTTATGATGATGCTAAACTGTGGCACAGAAGACTGGGGCACGCAATCTTTTCTCTCTTGAACAAACTAATTCAGAAGGACTTGGTCCATGCCCTGCCCATGTCAAAGTTTAAGGTGAAAAAAGTTTGTGATGCCTGTTCTAGAGGATAACACGTGAAGTGCTCGTTTCAGTTAAAAAAGGATGTGATCACCTCAAAGCCACTAGAGATTTAACATATGGACCTTTGTGGTCCTATGAGGGTGAAAACCAGAGGAGGAAAAAGATATATTTTTGTGATAGTGGATGACTACTCCAGATTCACATGAACTCTGTTTCTCAAAACTAAAGATGAAACCTTTGAGGTTTTTGTGGCATTTGTGAGGAAAATCCAGGTGAAGAAAGAGTCGAATGCATTAGATTAGATGATAGAACGAAATTTGACAATGTCAAATTTGATGAGTTCTGCAATGAAAATGGCATCACTCACAATTTATCAACTCCCCAAACTCCCCAGCAAAATGGAGTAGTAAAAAAGAAGAATAGAACTCTGGAAGAGATGGCAAGAACAATGCTAATCGATAGTGGAATTGTAAAGAACTTCTGGACTGAGGCGGTCAACACTGCCTGCTACTTGGTGAACAGGTGCATGATTAGATCACTTCTAAACAAAACCCCATATGAGTTGCTGAATGGAAGGAAACTCAAGCTGACTCACCTAAGAACATTTGGGTAAAAATTCTATGTTCTCAATAATGGAAAGGATCAGCTTGGTAAATTAGATACCAAGAGTGATAAAGGAATATTTCTGGGCTACTCTTCTCAAAGCAAAACTTATAAGATATATAATAAGCAGACTCAATGTGTCGAGGAAAGTGTTCATGTTATTTTTTGTGAGTCTTATCCATCCTGTGAGAAGAGTATTGAAGAAGATAAAGATGGAGAACCCATACTAGTCCCTAGTGAAGTCATTGACATGACAAATGGAAAGACAGATATAATAAGCCAAGTAAAAGAGCTGAGAGAAAACAATAATGCCTCATCTTCAAAGGAACTAGGTACCTCAGTTACAACCACTGAAGCTGAAAAAAGAGTGGTTGATGCAGTTGAGGGTACTCCACTAGCACCTAAGAGAAGAATGTAGGAAAACCAGTCAAATGTACCCACATTCTCTCAAAATGAACCTCAGACGTCTAACTAGAGACACCAAAGCTCTCATCCTCTTGACAACATTATTACCCCTCTAGATTCCGGAGTACAAACCAGGTCAAAAGCAAAAAATTCACTTTCCTTCTTAACTTTTCTCTCCCAGATAAAACCCTAGAGTATTAAGGAAGCCTTGAAAGACGCAGATTGGATTACAGCCATGCAAGACGAGTTACATCAGTTTGAAAGAAACAATGTCTGGCACCTGGTACCCAGACCCTCAAATAAAACCATTATAGGAACAAGGTGGGTATTAAGAAACAAGATTGATGAACATGGAAATAGTACAAGGAAAAAGGACAAGCTAGTAGTTCAAGGCTACAATCGGGAGGAAAGGATTGGCTATGATGAAACATTTGCTCCGATGGATCGCATGTAAGCAATTAGAATTTTAATCGTTCTTGCATCTCATAAAGAATTCACCTTGGTCCAAATGGATGTCAAAAGTGCATTTCTGAATGGACTTCTTAAGGAAGAAGTCTATGTGAAGAAACCTCCAAGGTTTAAATGTCATGAACACTCTGAATATGTGTTTAAACTGGACAAAACATTGTACAGGCTGAAGTAGGCTCCTGGAGCTAGGCATGAAAGGTTGTCAAAATTCCTCTTGGAAAATGGCTTCAAAAGAGGGAAAATTGACAACACTCTATTCCTAAAGAAACGGGGAAGGAACTTGATCATTATTTAGGTCTATATTGATGATATCATTTTTTTGGGCAACAACTGACTCTTTGTGTGAAGAATTTACAAAACTCATAGGAAGTGAGTTTGAAATGAGCATGATGGGGGAATTGAACTTCTTCTTGGGTCTTCAAGTAAAACAGTCCTCAAAGGGTACATTCATTTGTCAGCAAAAATACACCAGGGAGCTCTTGAAGAGGTTTTACATGTAAGCATCAAAGGTGATAGACACTCCCATTGCTACGGCCACTCGACTGGAGATGGATGAAACTGGGCCTCCTGTGAATCAAACCATGTATAGAGGAATTATTGGGTCTCTTCTTTATATCACTGCCAGCAGATCTGATATTGTTTTCAGAGTGGGGCTATGTGCAAGGTTTCAATCAAATCCCAAGGAATCTCATTTGAAGGCTGCTAAAAGAATTCTGAGATTTCTTAAAGGAACACAGCACCTGGTCCTTTATTATCCTCAGGTGATAGTTTTAATCTTATTGGATATGTTGATGCAGACTATGCAGGTTATCTTTTGGACAGGAAAAGCACTTCCGGAATGGCTTATTTCCTAGGTTCATGTCTCATCTCTTGGGGCACAAGGAAGCAAAACTCAGTGGCTCTTTCAACAGTTAAAAAAGAATATGTAGCCTTAGAATCCTACTATGCTCCACTTTTATGGCTTAAGGAGCAACTGGATGATTTTGGGGTACTCACTGAGAGTGTTCCCCTTCTATGTGATAACACTAGTGCACTCAACATGGCCAAGAATCCAGTTCAAAACAAAAGGACCAAGCATATTGATGTAAGGCATCACTATCTAAGGGACAATGTGGAGAAAAGGGTTGATATGTACAAAGTTATGTAGCACAGAAGATCAAATTGCAAACATTTTGAGATCAAGTAGGGAACATTTTGAAAGAAACAGAGTGAAGTTGAGGCTTTTAAAACCCAATTGAGATCCTGATTCCTCTTTATTTTGCTATGAAAATCACCTTCAAGAAAAATGAGCTAAAAGTGTTTTCTGACCATGTCTAACTCACTTTAATACCGTTACAGGTAAACACGCATGATGGGTAAAGAAGTTGTAGATGCAATGCATGGATCATAAAAGAGGATTGATACTTTCAAATAACAGGTCAAGAACCTGGTTCTTGTACCTAAGGTTAGTGGTTATGTGCATCCTTTAATACACGTCTTACAAAAGGTACAAAACACAACTGCCATGTCATCCAACTTTTAGCCTCTGCTGTCACGTCTCTTCACTTCAAATCATTCCATCTCCCTGTAAAATGTTGCACTTCTCCATGCCCAATCGTCATTTCAGAATCGGTCCCTATCTCTCTCTTTTCATAATTACCCATTCTTAATAAAACTTACCTCAGTTCTCCACAACCCATAAGTCCTTCATTATAATTTCTCTTCACTCCATCTTTCCATGGCTGATACAACCTCCGACCTCCCTACCTCTGTCATACCTGTCACTGAAAAGTCTATGGTGCCCTCCGTCCCTTCTGAGTCTTGTATAACCACTCCTAATCTCCCTACAGAAATCACACCTCACCCAAATTCTCTGTCTCTCTCTACTTTAGAAACCCCTAAAAGTACTGATATGTCTTCTATATTTTTTGAGATACCCACTAATCAAGGAATAAATAGAGAATAAATTCATGAGTTCGCAGAGGTTTCCACCATTGTTATTGTAGATTTCATGGTGGCAGTGGTGCCGATTGAGAAAGAAAATGTTGTAACCATCTTCGTGGTATCTACTAACGGTGTCCTTTAGGAGATAGTTACTCAGGAAAACGAGGTACAGGATATGGGGGGAAAATGAGCTATAGTGCCAGTTAAGGATGCTGCAGTGGAGGCAACTATTGAGCTCTCATATGAGGAACCTGATACCTCTTTGGAGGACCCAGGACAGGGCTCTCATTCCTAGGATAGTTCTATCCCTGCATTTAATGTTGCGCCTCTGGACATTCAAGCTCCTGAGATGAGGTCTAGTGATGAGGAGGATCTGGATAACTTGGCTCTCCATGTGTTCATAGTTAAGCGTAGGGTTGTGTATACTCCTGAGTCTTCTACCAAATGACCTACTGTTGACATGTGATTTTTGATCCTCCCCAAAATTTTACCCATTTTAGCATGTAAATATTTAGTTTAGGCCTAATATCGCCATTTCAACTAATTTTTACTATTTTACTTTATTTTATTACAAGAAAACAAAAAATTACAAAAATAGTTTCATTAACATTTTTGTAGTCATTTTAAACTTGAAAAAATACCCAAAAATAGTTTTATTTTAATTGTCAGTTTTAATAGTTATTTTGCCTACTTAGGATTAATTAAATAAGATCGTATTTTTATTCTCAGTTGCGGGGAAAGAATAATATTTGGGTTCAAACGACCCATTTTTAGGCCCAAAATTCGGACCTAGCCCATAACAACCCAAGCCCAATACCCAAAACCAAGCCCACTACCCTAAAAACCTAAACTAACCTAGACCTATAAATACACTACTAACTATTCAGCCACAAGAGGGGGACCTAAAAAAAACCTAGATGTCATCTTGCTCTCTAAAAAAAAGCTAAGAAAAACCCCTAAAAAACCCAAAAACCATCCGCCCAACCTCTTCTTCACCTTCCATCTTCACCAAAAACAACCACCATTGCCATCAACCACCATTTCCGTCGACCAGTCAACCACGTCGTCTCATCCACACCCAGCAGCAGCAGCCGCTGAACCTTGACGAACCAGCAGCAATGCCGCCAGCTGCTGTCTCTCCGTCGTCGCTGCTGCTTTACCCATCAGCTTCCAGATGACCACTCTTCCTCACGTCGTCGACTAGCAACACCAAACCATCCCCCAGTCCACGACCACCAGCCAGTTACATCGACCAATCGACCACCGTCGCCCATCGCTGCTCCAGCGAACCAGTCCGCTAGCTTGAACCAAACGACCAACCCCGTTACCTAGCCCTGCTGCTCACCTCCAAACAACCACACACTCACACATGGATAGGGAAACGACAAGAGGTCGCTGAAACAGTGAGAGATAGGCGGAGGAAAAGAGAGGCAGTCCGGTTAAAGTTCGACGAGGCTCTGTCGAGGTCGGCGTTCGAAGTCTACAATCGTGTTTCGTGGCCGGTATTGTCTTTTTTAATCAGTTTTAAAGGACTTTAACAGTAAGGTCAATTCTTATACCTTATATCTCTAATTTTACTGCTCTTACATGTCCATCCATGGCTTGGTTGAAATAAATTTGTCTTGTCTTGTTTAATAATATGAATCTGAAATTACATGTGTTGAATATGATATTTGTTGTTGAGTATTTGGACGCTTGAATCTCGTCATCTAGTTTGGAATGATTAGGTGATAATTCTTGTTTGCTGGTTGATAAGGAATTAGAGAGAGGGACGTGTGAAGTTTCGTCTCTATTTTTGGTTCATTTTGGAAAAAGCAAAAAATAAAAATGAATGAAACTTCTGAAACCATGCAAGATTTCCTAGAGTTCTTTTGGTATATGTTATTTATTGGTTTGGATGAAATCATTGTTGTAATGTTGGCATATTGGCAGACTTGGAATGAGGAAGTTATAGAGTTGAGATTGGCTATTGTTGTAAAAATGGATATCTTCAGTGATTAGTGTGGCGTTGATTTGAAAATTGTTTCAAATGGTTTCTCCAATCAGTACTAATGCCCTTCCACAATAACCACTTGATACAGTTATGATTCTATTTTCCATAATCCGTAACTTTTGAAATAATCTCGAATTAGTTTTTTAGAAAATTATGAATATTTGTAGTTTGCTTTAGTTGAGTACAATTTTTAAAAAATAATTTGAGGCGTGCCCTGCCAAATAAAATCTTAAAATGCATGGCCCTCGCTTATTTAATCTTGTATTGATCCTTAGAATTCGAGGCGTGCCATTTAGCAAATTCCATGGCCCTCGTAAACTACAAACGCATAGATGTTGTAGGCGCGTACTTTAATAAAATTACCTTCTTAAATTTGGGTGCATATTTATGTGACCCAAATCCAAATCCAATGAAGTTAAAATATGTCAAAAATCGCGGGTGCATTTATGTGACGTGGTTCGAGACGCGTTTTAACGACGTTTCGATTTTCTCTAAAAAATGATTAAAAGCGGTAAATAGTTTAAAATTGCACATAAGTTTAAAACATGCAATTAAAAATAGATAATAGGCCAAATATAACAGTTAAGTGACCGTGCTAGAACCACCGAACTTGGAAATGCCTAACACCTTCTCCCGTGTTAACAGAATTTCTTATCTGAATTTCTGGTTCGCGGACTGTAATACAGAGTCATATTTTTCCTCGGTTAGGGATTCCACCGGTGACTTGGGACACTATAAATCTCCCAAGTGGCGACCCTAAAATCTTAATAAATAAATCTTGTTCCGATTGTCCTTTAATTGGAAAAACTCCTTTACGCCCTTGCGGGTGTAGCGAAAAAGGAGGTGTGACAGCTCTGGCGACTCTGCTGGGAAAAAGAACCCAGAATTTCGGTTCAGGGTTCAAGAATTTGAGCTCAGTTAAATTGTTGTATTTGGATTATCTGATTTTTCTACATGTTCCATGCTATATGTGCTAAATGTTTTACCGCTTTGATATTATTTGAACTGTATCTATAATTGTGCCGAAACCCTTCTCTTCTCACCTCCGGGAATGTGCTTACTGGTTGAGACTCTATATTCTGTTAGTGTCATACCTTGAAATAAGAAAGACGCCGGACAAATTACTAAGTCGGACGATCCCGCGGGTCCCCGGTACGTAGCCCCCTCCTCGACTCGAGTTGTCCGCTCGGGTACACAGTCTAGAACACATACCCAGGTTTTGAACCTAGAATAACGTGACTCCATGCCGGATCCCTAGTTGGAGCGCTTATCTGCATCACGTGCATATGACTTAGGGGACTCAACACAGGGGTTGGGTCCGTCTAGGACAGGTAACCAGATATGAAAAAGATCACCCTGATGCATCCTACATGTTGCATGTACATTTATTTGTCTCAGGCACGCGTGCTGACCGGCTTGAATATTTGAAAAAATTGAACAAGAAAGAGAAATAGCAGTGTAAAGAGTTAATTACCTATTTCAGAAAAACAACCAATGTCAAAATAGAGTCGAAACTCTGTCGAATTTTTAGGAAAATGAAAAAAGAAGGAAAGGGAAAAAAGGAAAGAGCTTATTTTCGAATAGCTTGTTGAAAAGAAAATATAAAAAGAGTCTTGTTTTTCGAAATAGTGTATTTGTCAAAAAAGAGTCTTGTTTCCAAAAATAGTTATTTTATTTGTCCGAACTACGTTGGTTTGATTCTCACCGGATGTGAGATACGTAGGCAAACCTCATCGGGTCCAACCACCCCTTTTGCAAAAATAGCTAAAAATACCAAAATTTTAATTTTTATACAATAAGTCGGGTGACGCCATTCTTGTTTAAAAAATAAGCCGAATGTCCCCAAAAGGACGCCGGAAGGCTGCTTTTGCAAGAACAGCCACTCTGAGTCATTTTAAAACGGTTTGCGAGCACAACCTTGAAATCTCCCTTTCGAAAGCGCTGAAAGGCCGTATTTGCAAAACTGAGTCTTTGTTTTCTTAAATAAAATTTTTGAAAAATAACCATTTTGCTTTTTAAGTCAAAATAAGCCATTTACATGGCCAGTTTTCTTTAAATAGTCACAGTTGACATGGAAACCTTCTCAGTCTTGCGTAGGCCTGCGGCGATGCCGAGTGATGCCCCGCGGGCCCCAGGATGTGAAGCTTTGATGCACTCTTGATCTAGTTTTTAATCATCGAGTCTGTATTTTGTTATTTTGAGTCTGCTTTTGTAGTTTTCCTTCAAGAAAAACAATTTAAAACAAAAAAAAATAAGAAAAACAAAAACAACAAAATTTTGCATTCAATTTGCAAGAACTACGCTTGGTCTGATTCATGCGGGGTCATGATATGTAGGCAATCTCTATAGGATTCGACCATAACTAAATGAAAAGGCAAAAAAAAGAAGAAAGGGGCGGAAAAACAAGAAAGTGAGAGAATAGGAACAAGAGAAGACACATGCAAGAGTGAAAAGAAGAAAAAAGAGAGGGAAAAGAATAAAAATAGAGGAAAAGAAAGTTTGCAATTGGAACATAAAGAAAAGGCCGGGATGACGCATGAGACCGATCAAAAGCTGTTATCAATATGTTAAATGCCCTAACGCTAATGTGATGGTTTCATTTTGTCATGTCATTCCCGAAAGGTGGTTGGTTTGTGGTTTTAACGTGGTAACTTCTCTTTACAACACAAGGACAAAAAACAGTCGGCATCCTGGCAACCCATCCCTATAACACCCGATCAAAAACCAACTGCACATGACAGGCCAAGAATCAGATACCAGTATCATGGACCCGTCAAAGGAGGTAGAAGTGGTAGATGTCAAAGCAATGAAGGAAGAGATGTATAAGTTGAGACTGCAGATGGCTGAGATGCATCAGGCCTGGGCTAAGGGTCAGCCGGCGCCAGTTTATCTTGCCAATCCAGCATATCTCCCACCTTTGGCTCAGCCTCAGGAGCTTCCTCCTGCGAATTCATCTGTACCTTTCCCTTTCTACCAACAGAGTTAGGGGTATACATGGACTGGATTGGTTCGGTTTTTATCAAAACCGAACCAAACCAACTACATCGGTTTGGATTGGTTCGGTTTTGTCGGGTTTTTCGGGTTTTCGGGTTTTTTTGTTACATGAATATTATTTTAATCTTACTTTGTTAAAATTACAGATAAGTCTTTGATAAGTGAATATATGTTTAGTAAATATGGAAAAAATAGACAAATATATGATCTATTAATATATTCTAATGGGAGAATTTTTTTAGTAACTCATGATAGTTATTTTCTTAGTCGTCTAACAATAATTTTTCGTTAATTTACGCTTTCAAGGTTAATACATGAGAGGATCCCAAATATTTGTACATTTTCTAAAGAAAATTCACTAGAAAGTCTTAAAAATATAAATAAAATTTATATATTTATATGACGGTTTGGTTCGGGTTTTTTTACTCAATACCAAACCAAGTCAAACCAAACTAGTCGGGTTTTTTAATCAGTTTGGTTTGGTTTTTCAGTTTGGTACGGTTTTTTGGTTCGGTTTGAACACCCCTAAACAGAGTTATGGCACTACCTCCTATCATCCCCAAGCTTCACCACCCAAATAAAACCCTCCTCCACCAATCACCCCTGTCTTTGTGGTGCCTCCACCTGCCACATTGCAAAGATCTTCCAGTGAGCCATTGTTTCAAACTTATGACAGCCAGTACTACCCTCCTGGGCCTACCTTTAAAGCTCCTGAGCCATATTCTTACACTCCTCACCTTGAGCTCCCGGTGGAAACTGACAAGCCTCTTAAGGATCCGGAACAGGAAGAGATGTTTCGAAAAGTAAAAAGCTTGGAGCAATCCTTCAGGAACATGCAAGGATTGGGAGGTCAAGTCAGTGTGGCCTACAAGGATTTGTGCTTGTTTCCCGATGTCCAGTTACCTACGGGATTCAAGTTACCAAAATTTGACCTATATGATGGACATGGTGATCCGATAGCCTATCTGAGGGAATTTTGCAGTAAGATGAGAGGAGCCGGAGGAAGGGATGAGTTGTTGATGGCGTACTTTAGCCAGAGTCTTAGTGGTGCGGCCTTGAAATGGTACACGCGCTAGGATCATGCTCGATGGTATACTTGGGATGATTTGGCCCAAGCGTTTGCATGGCACTTTCAGTACAATCTAGAAATTGTCCCGGACCGTCTATCACTGACTAAAATTGAGAAGAAGCCAGGGGAAAGTTTCAGGGAGTACGATTTTCGGTGGAGAGAACAGGCAGCAAGAGTCGATCCTCCAATAAAAGAAAGCAAGATGGTCGATTACTTCTTACAGGCTTTGGAGCCTACTTACTATGGTCATCTGGTGTCAGCAGTGGGAAAATATTTTAACAAGGTAGTGAAAATGGGCAGTATGGTTGAAGAGGGGCTCAAATCCGACAAAATCTTGAGCTATTCGGCGATCAAGGCAACTACCCAGGCTATCCAGAGCAGCACTAGTGGGTACTGGGAAAGAAAAAGACAGAAGATGTGGCGGTAGTTGACTCAAGAACTTGGTCCAGGGGCCCATCACCATATTACCATTAACCTCGACCCCGTCCCCAAACCTACCCCACACTCCACAGCATTATTACCCACCTCGTGATCCTCACTTCTCTATCCATCATGCCCACACATACCCCTAACATCCTACCCATGCACAGTGGTCCGCGCCCATCCCACAAAATACCTACCCAACTCAAAATGCCTACCCACCTCCAAGAGCCTACAAGACTCCCCCTGGAGCAGGTTTGCAAGCTAACCAAAATTTCAAGAAAGAGAGGGCACAGAAGCAGGAAACTTTCACCCCCATCGGGGAGTCATATGCAGACTTGTTTGAGAAACTAAAGCATTATAACTTGATTGCACCGGTTCCTTCGAATCATGTGGACAAGCGTGCAAGAAGCTTTGACCCTTCTAAAAGGTGTGAGTACCACTCCAGTGCCCAGGGGCACGATGTCGAAAATTGCCGAGATTTGAAAAGGGAGATAGAAAGAATGATTCAGGAAGGGGTAATCGCGGTCCAAGACAGTGCCACCAGGACATTGCATAGAATCCTTTACCTGCACATGATGGTGCACATTTTGTGGGGAAGATCCATGGCGACGGAGAGTATGAGAATCCTCTAGGAAACTCGTTGAATGAAGTCAATGACATTGAAATTGGTGAGGGCCCCAACAATTTTGATGGGTAGTCCAGTGGCTAAGATGTCGAGTTTGGTGATTGGAAAGACGCTCCATCTCCTGGCTAACTAGAGTGGAGTTTTGGTGTTTTATTTTGTTGTCATTTTTGTTGTCCGGGTTACTCTCAAGGTTGTAATCCGGATATGGTCTTGTAACCCAAACCCTTCTATCCTTTCATTTTGCCTGTTTTGTTTAGTTGTAGTAACTTGTTTAGTGCTGTCTAGGTTTGTTCCAGGATTTTAACCCTAGTCTAGTTTGCTTGTCTTGTTGTTCGAAGCGTTTCATCGCCTGTCTGGTGATATTTCCTATTTTTTGTTATTTCGAGCCATTTTCTTTTGTTTAGTTCTCTTTTCTTTCTACAATTCTTTTCATGCTAGTTCTAGTGACATGACATGCACACATAATTCTCAGCCTAGTTTTAAAAGTCAGTTTAGTCATGAGGCAATGAAATAATGTTGAAGATGTAGGGATATTTGGAAATAAGTAAAGGCACTTTGAGATCATTTGAAGCCTGAACCATGTGAACTGGGGCATATAGAACATAAAGAAACCCTAAAGGCAAGTTTGCCAAATTTTCAGGGGTTGTTCGTGGTAAGGAAAGTGAGAGTGTTGTCCAATGGTGCTTTATATTCAACAGATGTAGAAGGCGGATGTGTGGATATGGTTACCGAGTCTGGTACAATCAAAAGATGTTGCGAATGTTTTCTGTGGTTTGTTTAACTATGTTATTTGTACTTGGCATGTTTTGAAGATTGGAATGACGAAGGCATTTTGTTCTGCTATCTAAACACTCTATCCTTTGTTACCCCCTTTGAGCCTTATTTATTTTCTTTCATACCCCTCTTTCGGAAAGATCAAAAACACAAGCGTAAAAGATAAGTAAAGGAAAAAGATAAAGAAAAAAATGAAAAGAGAGAGAAGAAAAAAAGAAGAAGAAAAAAAATAACAAAAAGAAGAAAAGAAAAAAAAGGAATAACAAGAAAAGGAAAAAAAAGAAAAGGAAAAGAAAAGAGCAACAACAAAAGTGGTTACATGAACTACGTTTGACTTGATCCCGAAAGGGTACGTAGGCAGCCTCTCTCTGAGGTTCAGTCACGCCAAAATAAAAATCAAAAAATCCCCAAGAAAGAAAATTGGGGCTGAAATTGTGGTTGTTGTGAGAAATCTTATTCCGAAAGCTGTAATTTTGAACCCATGTTGAATTGTTTTGAGCCTTTGATACCCTTTCTTTCTAACCCTATCCAAAAGCCCACATTACGGTCCAAAGAAAGACCTTCTGATCAGTCTTCAAGAAATGACAAGTCAAGCAAGAAGAGGTCATCCATGTCAGGGACAACACTCTAGTCCAAGCATAAAAATGATGAAAATGAGAGAATCTTGTTGATGAGAACCCTCACGGGTACCACAAGGCGATGAAAGCTGAGAGAAATAAAAAGTGAGAGAGTCTTATTGGTGAAAACCTTCACGGGCACCATAAGGCGATGGTGAGTTGAGAGAAAGACCAAAATGAGAGAGGTTTGATGGTGAAAAACCCTATGGGCACCACAAGTCGAATAAGGATTGAGAATCAGATAGGAAATCACCAGACGAAAATTGTGAAAGACGACAGAGCAGCGAAGCTCAGTTTCACAGTTTGGGGGTATAATAGGAGCTGAACATCAGATTTGCCTAACAAAATAGGCCATAGGTGTATGTCATGGTCATTAGAGTTGGTATCCACATCCGATAGGTTTCTACTTTGTAGTTTTCTTGTTAGGAATTATCTCTTCACATTGTCCTCTACTCTGTTCCTTTTGTTTTGTTTACTTCCTCTTCTTGAGTCTGTTTGGTCATAACAAGTGAGAAATGACTTCAAGATCTGCCACCAAGCTTTCCAATTAAACAAAACAGGATCTAGTGAACACATAAAGGCGTCAAGTCAGGAGAAAACAGCAAGCACAATGAGTTGGCCATAATCAACATGCTTTGGGATTCGTGTGAAATACAAGGGTTTGATACGTCTAAATTTAGGAACCATGCAACAGATGGAGGGTGTTTTGGTGGACGGATCAGAGGTATTCTCCGTGTCAAGGGTAGCAAAAGAAAGTGGTTAGTCAATAAACAAGCGAGATCTTCGAGTGGGAATCAGTTATCGTGACAAGTGAAGGAACAATAAACTAAAGGCCGAAGCCAGTGGTTAAGTTAAGAAAGAACATCATACGCACGAAGTGGGGACAATAGACATGCTGCGGGATTCATATGAAATATAAGGATTGGGGAGATGACAGTTCATGCAATACAACAAATGGAGGATATCGGTCCGCCCTCAAAGTTCAAGGCCACAAACCAACCACCACATTTTATACTCACAGGTTTTCTTTGTTTGAAACAGGAACAAAGCACTGCAATAAAGTTGGAAGAAAAGAGAAGAAAAGAAAGAAAAGAAAAGGGAAGACGACGAGAGCCAACAAAAGGGAAGTTTCTCAAAATCTTCGCCCTGGCCTGTCTTGTGCACAAAATACTGCCATTGGTTTTCACATTTTTTCTCCTAGGATTTAAATCTTAGTCTGATGAATTGTTCTCCTAAGATAGAAGACCTAGTCTGATGAAGTTTCTCCTAGGATCAAAATCTTAGTCTGATGAAACTTTCTCCTAAGATAGCCAAAATGGGCCTAGTCTGATGAACTTTCTCCTAGGGTCTGCATCTTAGTCTGACGAAGCTTTCTCCTAAGATCACAAGATAACAAAAGACCTAGTCTGATGAATCTTCTCCTAGAGTCAAAATCTTAGTCTGACGAATCTTTCTCCTAAGATAACAAAATAGACCTAGTCTGATGAATCTTCTCCTGGAGTCAAAGTCTTAATCTGAAGAAACTTTCTCCTAAGATAACAAGAGACCTAGTCTGATGAATCTTCTCCTAAAGTCAAAATCTTAGTCTGACGAATCTTTCTCCTAAGATAGAAAACCTAGTCTGATGAATCTTTCTCATATGATTAAAATCTTAGTCTGATGAATATCTCTCCTAAGATAGAAAACCTAGTCTGATGAAGTTTATCCTAGGATAAAAGTTGTAGTTAGATGGTTTTACTCCCGGGGGACGTACATGCCAATCAAGTCTTTAGTTTTTCTCTCACCGTCGTATCAATAGCTTAGGTAACAACACACAAGTCTGCCCAGCCCCAAAATGGGGCAGAAATTTTCTTTGTTTGTCTATTTTTGTTGCGGTCAGGCGCCCACCTAGAGAACAAGGGAATACTTTTCAAATTTCAGCAGTCAGGCGCCCACCTGGAGAACAAGGGAAGTACAATTCAGATTTTAGCTTTTAATTTTTAAATATTTGATAACATGTTGTACCCTGTTACCAAACTGGGAAAGAAAATTTTCTTTGTTTGTTTATTTTTTTGCAGTCAGGAGCCCACCTGGAGAATAAGGGAATACTTTTCAAGCATTGCAGTCAGGAGCCCACCTGGAGAATAAGGGAATACTTTTCAAGCATTGCAGTCAGGAGCCCACCTGGAGAACAAGGGAATACTTTTCAAGCATCAGCAGTCAGGAGCCCGCCTTAAAAAGTAGAGGCACATGTTTCAAACTTCAGCAGTCAAGCATCACTCGGAGGAATGGCAAAACGTCCCCGATCACAATGCAAGGCAACAACAAGAATTTCATCGGAAGAATATAAGTTCAAGGCAACACAAGAGCAAGTTTGAAGACATAGATAGGATTATTCTTGTAATTCATAGATCATAGCTTAGGCTAGTTTTTTTTATTTTAACACGGTGTAATAAGGAGGTCAGCGAGCAGTAGCAGCAGCAACAGCAGCGAAATCACAGCTCCTAGTAGTCCCAGCTACCAAGCCTTCCCGAACTACACTGACCTGATTCCTGTTTAGCCCAAGATATGTAGGCAACCTCTGAAGGAGGGTGCAGTCAAACTTTTCAAAATGCTTCACAACGGAATATTTGAACGGGCAAAAATCGCTCGTATTTGCTCACTTATCTTTGCCCGAAAACCTTTCATGTTTCCGAGCAAAGAGGGGCAGCTGTGAGCACGTGATTTCTGCCCTATATATGAATTATTCCCAAAATTTCAAATAAAATAATTTCTTTATTATTTTTACAATTTTTGTGAATTTTTGTTTCATTTTTTGATAATTATTTGTATTTTATTTGTGCATTTTAATTCACATGAAAAATACAAAAATACATCTGCATTTAGGATCTAATTTCATAATTTTAGGATTAATTAGGGGTTAATTTATTTTAGAACAGAATATGAAGAAAATAATAAAAATAGCCCACTTTCACATTTTAATTGTTTTAATTGTGAATTCATCACAAAATAGTTTTTAAACAATTTTAGGAGTTAATTAGTTTAGCTTTGAAGTATATTAGAAAGTATATTTTAATTTTTGCACTTTTATAAAATCAGAAAAAAAATACAAAATGAAAAAAAAAACAAAAAAAATAAAAGAATTGAAAGAAAAGCAATTAAATAAATGGTAGGTACAAGAATTGGGCCATTTCCTAGTAAAGTCTGATGGCCCAAAACATATGCCATGTCCAAACTCAACCGCCAGGCCCAATCTAACCTAGAACTAGGCCCAGCTCCGCCTAGAACTAAAATGACCCTGTTTTAGGCTAAGATTAATCATAGCCATTGATTTTTTCAGATCCAACGGCCATAAATGGCTCTTGGTATTTTCATAAAACTGTCTGAATATGTGTTTAAACCTAGAGACCGTGTCATTTTCCTCGTACCACTCTCTGCATCTCCGCCGGAGCCGCCGCCGGCGGTGAACACCACCACCTCCAAACCACCCCAAAATTACACCACCAATGCTCCTCGTTCCCCTCTTTCCATCACTGCCCTTGGTTTCTCTCGAATCTTGTCGGAGCTCGTCGAATCTTCGTTGGAAGTTTTTCGGCCACGATGCTACTTCATCCAAATCCTTCCAAATCAACACCATAGATTCTTCTCACCCCCTTCATCCCAAAACACCAATTGGTTTTGTTCGAATCACTTTGTAACTCCTCGAATTTGGATTCAAAGGTTTTCTGACGAAACTCTAAATGCTTCAAATTGCCCCAAATTGGCACTGCATGACCTTTTCCTCTTCCTCGTGATGTTTTATCACCATTGGTGCTCAAATGTCAGCATAAATTAGTCATGTTTTGAACTAAAAAGGTGGCCAAGTTTCTGGAGTGAGTTTAGTTTTTCTCCCTTTCTTCGTCTTACCGTCTTTTATTACTCTTATTCCCCCAGTGATTAAGTTCCTGTTACTTTTCATCTTGTTTGTTTTCTTTTGTTTTGTTCAATTTCGTTAATTCAGTGTTGGTTTACTTAGATTGTAATTTGTTTAGTTCGATTATCAATAGGATTATCATTATGAATTGATACGATTTGATTTAGGTTAGTGTTTGGTTACTATTATTTCCCCTCCAGATTTAGTATGAAGGCATTCTCGCTGGCTTAAATCATGTTTTAAATTTGGTTTAATTTTGTTTGGGGTTTGGGTTGATTTGATTAAGGGATGTTTGTTAGTTTACCTATGTAGTTAATAAGTTCAGGGATATTCAATGGGGTAATTCAAGGGGATAGTGAGGGCATGATAGGAAATTCAGGGTGGAATCTAGCTAGAATTCCCTAGAAGCTTCTAGGTGTGGGTGTTAAGGTATTTTCATTTAAAGTAAAAGGGGTAACTTGAGTCACAAGGCAAGAAATAAGGGACTAAACTGAAAATTGAATAAGGACTTAAAAAAGAAGGCCAAAAATCTGTTGGAGTTCACCTGGTGCCTATAAAAGGCATGTATTTTGCCTTGGTAGGGGGTTCTTTTTCAGCGATAAAAACAGTTCCTTCCATAGTCCTTTTTCCCTTTAGATTTCAGATCCATATTTGAAATCCATATATATCAAAAATCAAAAGAAAAAGTCAGAAACAAAGGAAAGACCAATAATATTTACTGTTTCATTGCTAGTTAAGTTCATTTTTTAAGTTCTACTTGAATTTCTCCAGTTCTGCTATACTTCTGAGTTTGTCATTCAAGTTATTTGATAGCTGGTTTGAAAGGATTTTGGATCAGTTTGAGTATTATTTGGTTAGATGTTACCTTATTGAAAGTCCAGAACTAGCTGAGTTCAGTTTCGAAGTCTTTTGGATGTTTTTGAGTCATTGTACTGCTATTCAAGTTTATCTGAATCACTTGATGTTTTGGCTGGTTTCCTGTTGAAATTTCTAGTTGATTTGAGTCCAAAATCATTCCTATTACTGGTTGTTGCTGTTGTATCTGTTGTTGCTGTGTTTGGAATAGATTTCCAGTGAACTATTGCTGACGTTCTTCTTCATCTTGTTATAAACTCACTTCCAGGTACATGCTTCGACCTCACAAAGTGATGTACTCTTCCATTAAAATGAAATGAAGTGATGATTCAAGGCTGTGTTCATTGTTGATTGTTTACGGATGCAAGTAGTTAGAACTGTGTGTTAATTTCAGTGCCTATGATATGTTAAAACCTGGATTATTTGACTCAGTGTAATCCCTGTTATTTGAACTCGCATATGACTTTTACGGACTGTTAAGCTGACTCAGTTAATTAGTGTTGTAAATTTGACTCGATGTGGTTAGTATAGCATAGGATAATATGATCTAGTTTCCTTTTGTTAGTAATATTCAACAATTAATCCATGTTTCAGTGTTAGTTCCAACGTTGTTAATTAAGGAAACATGAGACTGGTTTGTTTGTTTTTTAACTGAAATAACAATTAAACTGCTACAAGCATAAATAGTTGCAAAAGTGGAAATCAGTACTGAGAAAGCTGGGACGTTTGGATTTGCCTTCAGGCATAATCATATGTCCCTGCCTGGGCTCGATCTCGAAGCCATTTTCCTCAGTCACATTTAAGCATGCCTAATCACGTCTGGGCCAATTTTCCTAATTGGAGGCCCAAACTGACCTTTTGGACGACAATCTTTGATTCTGAATTATAAATTAGCAATGGACTGATTAGATTGATTACTAGTTAAGCATTGAGAGTGAAACAATTAGTAATCTGCTCAATTTGAACTCTCGTGTTTGGTTTAGGCATTTGGGTTTGATTTCTAAACCCCCAGCTCGATGGCATGCAGCCCAGGTCCTATTTTCAATATTGTGTGCGTATGGGTCTGGGTTGAGTATGCGGTTGGCCTGTTTTGGGTTTGAGGCTGGAAAAGGAAAAACTATTTTTCTACAATAATAATTAGCTAAGTTGTTTTTGTTTAGAGACAAGTAAGTAGAAAAAGTATAGGCACTTTAGTATTGACCTTTAAATAAAATGTTGAGATGAGCCTCGCTGAATAAAATATATAAATTGCGGGGCCCTCAATTAAATGTTTAATTAATTTTTAGAATTTGGGAGGGCTGTTTAGCGAATTTCACGGTCTTCTCCAAAATAATAGAACGTTAGACTCTTTAAGCACGATTTTAATAAAATTACGTCCTTAAATTCGGGTGCACATTTATGTGACCCAAATCCAAATCTCAATGGAGTCGAAAGGTGTTGACAACCACGGGTGCATTGATTGCGATGTGGTTCGAGACGCATTTTCACGACGTTGCAATTCTTTTAAAATAATGATAAAAGCGGTTTACGAATAAAAGGCACATGAGCTAGCATGTTTTGAAATCAGTTAAAATCAAATACAACAGTTGAGCGACCGTGCTAGAACCACGGAACCCGAGAATGCCTAACACCTTCTCCCGAGTTAACAGAATTCCTTATCCGCATTTCTGGTTCGCGGACTGTAATACAGAGTCATATTTTTCCTTGGTTCGGGATTCAACCGGTGACTTGGGACACCATTAATCTCCCAAGTGGCGACCCTAAAATCTTAATAAATAAATTACGTTCCGATTGTCCTTTAATTGGAAAAAGGAGGTGTGACACCTACTACCAGGCTGCAAGCTAAGGTGGCCTACGACTCTGCTCTTCAAAAGAGCAGGAAAAGAAGTAAGAAGAAAACGAGGAAGTTGGTGAAAGACAGTGTACCCGTAAGTGATAAGGCGTTCCCTATGGTAGAGGTGGAAGAAGAAACACTAGATGAACCTGGTTCACTGGTTAGACGGTCTCAAAAAACGAAGCGGTCTGCTTCAATAGAAAAGGGGTCAACCTCTAGCTTCAAGTTGAAGGAGGTTGTGAGTGAGTTCTCGATGTCTGATGAGGATGTGTTAGTGTTGTCCCAAGTAAAGTTTAGTTTTGAATACTGACAAAGGAACTCAGGATGAACCAGGTCCATCACGCAGGTGCACATAAATGGGAAGATTCGAGCATGTGGATTGCACGTGAAGGAGATAAGCTTAACTTGGTGTATTTAATATCTCCTAATCGAAAAGGTTGCATAATTTATAAGTAAAAGGAGTCCTTAATCAAAGAGAACACAATTCAAGATAGGAAAGGGGTTAGAAGTTGAAATCAACTAGAACTCTTCCACCAAGGAAGAGTTGCATCAGAACTCTAGTTATTTCTTCATCTACTAACTCTATAAATTATAGGATGTTCTAATATTAAAGTGTTGCACAAAAATTCAGAAGTTAAACGTGAATTGGGAGCAAAATAGCAAGGCTTTTTGCAAGCAGTTCATGTGTGATTCAAGTGTGCAAACCTGAAGCTACATGAACCAAATTGAAGAACCAGCTCCATAAAGAGTTTTGTGTGTCTTTATTTTATTCTAGTTCAATTATAGTAGGTGGTTTAAAGTTGTACCTTTCATATTTCATAGAATCAATTGTATTAGGTACTTTCAGTATTCACATTAGAGTTAACTTGAAGGTTTCGCAACAATTGAGGTTGTGTGCCATACTGGGATTAGAGTTTAATCCTTAAGTTTACAAGAGTTTTGTAAATGCTATTTTGGCTAAGTGATTTTAGTGGGAGTTTGGAAAAATCCTACTGAGTAGTAGGTCGTGGGTTTTTTACCTTTTGAGCCAGGTGTTTTCCACATAAAAATCTATGTGTTCTTTATTTTATGTACTCTTAATTCTGCAAATAGTAGTAGTAAGTACACCTAGAAGAACCAGGTTCTTCTAGAGCGAAAATTAGGTACCACACAAATCACCCTCCCTCTTCTATGGTATAGACGTTTAGAAAATCAATTGGTATCAGAGCAGGTTATCCTTGAAAAGGCTAAAACCTTAGGAAAAGATCAACACGAGTGCACCATCTGGGAACTGGGAAGGGCAATCCACTGATAGGCTTCCACTTTTTAATGGCCACTACTACTCTTAGTGGAAAAACAGGATGAGAGATCATATCATAAGAGAAGACTATGAACTCTAGGACATAGTCACTGATGGTCCTCTAGCAACTACAAAGAAGAATTTTGAAGGAGTGGATGTGCCAAACACAAGAGCTGACTGCACTGATGAAGACCTGAAGAAGTGGGAGAAGAATGCCAAGGCCAAGAAATGGCTTGTGTGTGGACTTGGTCCAGATGAGTATAGTAGAATTCAAAGTTGTACCACTGCTAAGGAAATCTGGGACACTTTGCAAGTGGCTCATGAAGGAACATCTCAAGTGAAGAGGTCCATAGGAACACTGTTGTATTCTTGTATTCTCAATATGAGAATTTCACCATGAAGAAAGAGGAAACCATACAGGAGATGTATACAAGGTTCACCACACTAACAAATGAACTTAAGTCTCTTGGAAGGGTTATTCTTGAAGAAGACAAAGTTGAGAAGATTTTGACAAGGGTACTGTCAATCTCTTGGGAAAGCAAAATCACAACTATTCAGGAATCAAAGAACATTGTCACTCTTAAGTTGGATGAGCTAATTGGAAATCTCACTGCCTATGAACTTAGAAGTCAAACCATGAAGATGGATGCACCCAAGAAGGAAAGGAGCATGGCATTCAGAATCACTGACGGTGTTAATCTAGAGGAGGATGAAATGACCATGATCACAAAGGAGTTCAAGAAGTACCTAATGAGAGGAAATGATCCTTCAAGAAGTGGAAGCTATAACAAACCAAGGGTTCCTGAAAAATAAACCAATGAGGGGTGTTACAAGTGTGGGTAGACCTGTCACCACATCAAAAATTACCCTCAATGGGAAATTGAATGGAAGAAGGAAAGAGCTGAACGAAGGAACAGGAAGAAAGAACAGGTTAAACCCAAAAAGAACAAAGGATCAACAAAGGCTATGGCTGCTTCCTGGGGAGAAAGCTTAGATAAGGACTTAGAGGATGAAGATAGAGATGAACAAGCACTTATGGCAATTGGAGAATCCGATGAGGAATCTGAGGTAAGTATAACTCATCTTAAAGACAAGATTAAATTTTTGTCTAAGGAAAGGCTATCTGAGTTACTCCTGGATTTTATTGATGAATCTGAGGATCTAAACAATGAAAACAAGCAGTTGTCTAAGGTGTGTGTGATTTTGAAAGCTAAGTGCAAAAATCTGGAACTTAGGGCTAGTGAAAGTGAAAGTAAAAATGCTGAGTTAAAGAACCAGGTTCATGAACTTGACACCACAGTCCTAGAGCTTAAATCTAAAATCTAAAATTGAAATTAGGAACTAGCAAAAAGAAATCTGATCACACACAACTCACTTTAGAAGAAAATGTAGGAAAAATGAAAGATGAGTTTTATAAAAGAGATGAGCAGATAAGAGTCCTTAAAGAGGATCTAAACAAGGTTAAGCACGAGCTAGATAGAACCTTTAAATGGAATAGGTCCTCCAATACACTTTCATGGCTACATGAAAAATATAGTAGCAATAAGAGAGGACTTGGCTACGGGACCTCTGCACCTAAGTGGGATCCCAAAAGCAAGTCCTCACACTTCCTGAGAAAATAATTTGCACACGCAGTGGTAAAACTGGTCACTATAAAAGTGAATGTATTGCAAAAGAAAAGGCTAGTCAACAGAATAAAAATTTGTTCAAGGGAAAATTAGGCTGCCAGGTTGGGCTAAAAAGAATTTGATTCACTTTTTTGCCTATAGAAAGGGAACCAAACTAGTTTGGGTTCCCAAGACTAACCCCTGATTTTCTTTCGTGGGTCCAAGTGAAGGGGAGCAGCCAAATATGGTACATGAATAGTGGTTGTTCAAAGCATATGACAGGAAGTAAGAACCAGTTCCTTTCACTTTAGGACCTCAAAGGAGGTAACGTCTCCTTTGAAAATGGGAAGAAAGGTGAGATCATTGGGGTTGGAAAGGTAGGTAAGACTGATTCTCACTCTATTAAGAATATCTACTTGATAGATGGCCTAAAATACAGCCTAACAAGACAATCACAATTGTGTGATAGAGGTAACTTGGTGGCATACAATTCTACTAAATGTTTTGTGATTAATCATACCACTGACAAGATTGTTTTGCAGGGAAAAAGAGTAAATAATATATACATTGTAGATTTGTCCACACTTTCAGAAAATGAACTCACTTGCTTTAGTGTGTTGGACAATGAGCCCCTCTTTTGGAACAAGAGACTTGGACATGCCAGTTTAAGTCAACTAAACAAACTAGTCTCCAAGGACTTTGTGATAAGACTGCCTAATATAAAGTTCAAGGAAGACAAAGTTTGTGAGGGTTGTGCAGGGGGGAAGCAGGCAAGATCCTCTTTTAAATGCAAGAAAGTGGTAAGCACCACCAGAACGATGGAACTGGTCCATATAGACCTCTGTTATCCAATGAGAACATTAAGCAGATGTGGTAAAAAAAGTGTGATAGTGCTTGTTGATGATTACTCTAGGTTTACTTGGACATTATTTTTAACATCTAAAGATGAAACATTTGACATGTTTACTTCTTTTGTTAGAAAAAACTCAGAAATAACTAGGTAATCAATCTGCGTCAATCAGGTCTATCATGGAACTGAATTTAAAAATGCTAAGTTTGCTGAAATTTTGCATACTACATCGTAAATAGTTGCATGACTAGACCTCTTGTTAAGAAGATTACCTATGAGTCACTTAAAGGGAGAAAGATAAATATTTCCCATCTTAGGGTATTTAGATGCAAGTGTTTTGTGCACAATAATGGCAAAGACTCCCTAGGTAAGTATGATCCCAGAAGTGATGAGGGAGTATTCTTGGGATATTCTTCACATAGTAAAGCTTATAAGATATACAGTAAAAGAACTATGTGTGTAGAAAAAAATATATATGTTATTTTTTTTTTAAAACTAACATTCTTTATGAGAGGCAGGAACACGATAATGAAGAGATTGGGCTGATAAGAAATTCAAATGGTAAAACCACTGTCCAACCTGAAGATGCATCACAGGAAGGAACAGGTGATGGAACAGGTCCTTCCACCTGGGCAACATGACAAGGGGAACTGACTAGAGAGGAACTGATCCTCAAACCTCGAGGGAACCTGTCAATGATCTTATCCCTCAATAACAAAACCAGGAAGGAACATCAAAAGAAATGAAACTCCTATTGCAACATCCACGAAATTGGATATAGATGAACCTGGTTCATCTATTGATCAGAAATTTTATAGGGGAATGATTGGTTCTTTTTTATATCTCACTACTAGTAGACCTGACATTGTGTGCAGTGTAGGTCTTTGTTCTCGATTTCAAACAAATCCAAAGGAGTCCCACTTGACTAATGTAAAGAGAATATTGAGATACTTGAAAGTCACCACTGACATTTGCCTTTGGTACCCAAAAGGTAGTAATTTTAACCTAGTGGGATATGTTGACGCTAATTATGCAGGTTTGATAATGGATAGGAAGAGCACCTCGGATATGGCACACTTCCTTGGTTCATGTCTTGTGTCATAGGCTATTAAAAAGAAAATTCAGTGGCCTTATCTACTGCTGAAGTTGAGTATGTTGTTGTTGCTTCATGATTGTGCTCAATTGTTGTGGATCAAGCGACAGTTGATGGATTTTGGTATTGAAGTTGGTTGCATCCCTATTTTTTGTGATAACACTAGTGATATTAGTATGACTAAGAATCCAGTTCATCATAAGATAACTAAGCACATAGATGTTATACACCATATTTTGAGGGATAACTATGAGAAAGGCTTGATCATTGTGGAGTGTTGTGCTTCTGACAAGCAAATTTCTAACATCTTCACAAAATCCTTAAGTAGAGATCACTTTGATAGGAACAGGTTGGAATTAGGGATGACTAAGATCACCTAAAAGGACCAGTTCAAGGTTAAACGAAAAAAAAAATGAAAACAAATTGAAAAAAAATTGGTTAGAAAGTCTGTAAATTGTATATAATTAGATTAAATCTTGCTTAGTCTCATATTTTCCATAGTATACTCTTGGACTATGTGTTAAAATGACTCATTAATCTCTAATGATATTTTCTCTATTTTGGCAAATTTAGACTTACACAAGAGAATTATCAGTGAAGAACCTGGTTCATCAAGATAACACGGTATGTTTTCTACACTCTGCATAATTTGAAATGACTGTATTTGGATCATGAGAAGAGACCACCAAATACCAAACTCCTTTTGGACTTATCCATTACAAAGTGAACCAGTCCCATTCAAAAGAGTCCCAATCGAATGGAAGTACCTAGATTCCAGGGATACACTCCAACGATGAATTTCAGTTTGATTAAACTTCTAAGAGTCTGAAAAGTTGTAGTTACCCCATCAAGTATTCCCCTGTATATTGGTCATCTTTAGTGTATTTATTACTTCATCTCTCTCAAGCCGTCAAAAACTCTCATTCTTCTTTCATATTTCAAACACAATCTAATTCTCTTCTCTTCCATACCCTAGCCTAGATATGTCAAACACCTCTGAAAATCTTTCATCACCACCACAGGAAACCACTTGCACACCTTCTACAATGCCAATCTCTAAGAAAGGTACAGTAAAGTTGATAGCTCGTAAGATTGTTGCTGAAGAAGAGCATATCAAGAAAATAAACAAGCAATTGAAAGCAGGTAGGGAAGAAGAATCCTAGAAATCTGAAGATTCATTTAAGTATGCTACTAAGGGGGAAGAAAGTAGATCTTCCGAAACTGAACAGGTATCTTCTGATTCTAAAGTTACTTCTGAGATAATTTCTGAAGTAGCTGCAAATTTGGAGAATAGATTTGTGTTGGTAAGATCTATAGCGGGTGTTGATAATAAAGAATATGGAGAAGTTGGTGGTAAAAATAAAATGAGAAACGAAAAAGAGAGAAAGGGTGCTAAGAGTACTATGAGGGGAAAGGGTACAAGAGTGGCTGATTCTTCACCCACTCCTTTTGGTCTAACAAAAGAAACTAATGCAATGGTTGCTTGGGGAGAGGAATTTAGTGAAATAGAAGAGAGTGTGAGCAAAACAGGGGGAAGTGGGTCTAGCAAAGCTGCTGAGGGGTTGGTTCAACTTGAAAAATATATAGATGAACCTATTCCATATGAATAGGAAACCCTCGCAGACCTATTGATAAGGTTATCAAAAGCACCAAAACTCATGCCATTCCCTATGGTTTCATTCTCATAAATGTGCTTGAACATTTCAAGGTATTAATGAAGAAATGGGAGGTTACTACAAGAAAGGATCATTTTGGGGTTAATACTCTGCTTGCCTGCGATTATGAAGTCAATGTCATTCTTAATGAACCTGGTTCATCTAAAAAGACACCTATCAATAGCAAAGTCAGAGTCTTGGTACAGGAGAGTGAAGCAAAGGATATTGAGATAGCAAGGCTGAAGACATGGTTGGTTGAGGTAGAGATGTTCTCATAACTGAACTTACAAGGGAAAAGGAGAAGAATGATGGAATTCTTTAAGACATGCTGAAACTTCTCCAAGCAAATAACTCAGCCCTACCTCCTCCAAGCCTTAAGACTCCTAACCTAGTGTAGATCAACTAGTGAACCAGTTCAGGATGTTTTGTTTCTTTTGCTCATGTTTTCACTATTTTTGTATATTCTTATGCTTTGTTGTAGAATCTTATCAATCATCAATGAAATTCACTGTTTTTGCTCTAACTGTTTGTTTATATTTCTTTGATGGTTGAAATTCTTAGTTTGGTCTATGATGATTAATCCATGTTTGCATTTGAAGTAGCCCCAGTGGCCATGAGTAAGCTTTAAAATATGGTTATCTCACATTTTTTATGCAACTTTTTGATGATGCCAAAAGGGGAAAAAGGTTGTGCTTTAAACAAGTGATGTTTACACTTTGAACAGTGATGTTTATAACCTAATGTACCTGGTCCTTGATGATAAGTGATAAAAAGGAAAATTGTTTCTAACATTGTGTTGATGTTGAGCTGAGTTGAAACAGGTCCTAAGCTTATGAAAAGCATAGAGTTTGTCATCATCAAAAAGGGGAATTTGTTGGCCCAAGTAAAGGTTAGTTTTGAAGACTGACAAAGGAACTCAGGATGAACCAGGTCCATCACTTAGGTGCACAGAAACGGGCAGATTCGAGCATGTGGGTTGCACGTGAAGGAGATAAGCTTAACTTGGTGTATTTAATATCTCATGATCGAAAAGGTTGCACAATTGATAAGGAAAAGGAGTCCTTAATCAAAGAGAACACAATTCAAGATAGGGAAAGAGTTAGAAGTTGAAATCAACTAGAACTCTTCCACCAAGGAAGAGTTGCATCAGAACTCTAGTTATTTCTTCATCTACTAACTCTATAAATTGCAAGATGTTCTAATATTAAAGTGTTGCACAAAAATGCAGAATTTAAACGTGAATTGGGAGCAAAATAGCAAGTCTTTTTGCAAGAAGTTCGTGTGTGATTCAAGTGTGCAAACCTGAAGCTACATGAACCAGATTGAAGAACCAGCTCCATAAAGAGTTTTGTATGTCTTTCTTTTATTCTAGTTCAATTGTAGTAGGTGGTTTGAAGTTGTACCTTTCAGCTTTCATAGAAGCAATTGTATTAGGTAATTTGAGTATTCAAGTTAGAGTTAACTTGAAGGTGTCGCAACAGTTGAGGTTGTGTACCATACTGGCATTAGAGTTTAATCCTTAGGTTTACAAGAGTTTTGTAAATGTTGTTTTGGCTCAGTGATTTTAGTGGAAGTTTGGAAAAATTCTACTGAGTTGTAGGTCATGGTTTTTTCATCTTTTGAGCCAGGTGTTTTCCACCTAAAAATCTATGTGTTCTTTATTTTATATACTCTTAATTCCGCAAATAGTAGTAGTAAGTACACCTAGCATAACCAGGTTCTTCTAGAGCAAAAATTGTGTACCACACAAATCAACCCCCCCCCCCCTCTTGTGTGGTATTAACGTTTAGAACATCAATTAGTCAAATCCTAGGGAAAAGGGAAATTAAGTGGTGAGAAGTCCAGCAAACGCAAGTTTGAAATTATTCAGGAACCTGGTTCCGTGAAGAGGATAAGGAGTGAAGTCAGTCTTGGCTCGGAATGCCTAAGGCACCAAAAGGTTTTGTTGGATCGTACATTTTACCCTGTAATCTCTGAGATGGCTGGTATGCAACAATTCTTGAAATTGTTTAGTTTCAATGACGGGGGAATCTATTTCAAATAGATGGAACTAAGGCTTATGAGGATGAGGTGCAAAGCTTGTTTTCTAGCCTCTTTCCCATTGAGACTGACCACGTCTGTGCTTTGGTGAATGGAGTAGATATCGTGTTTGATGTAAAGTTGCTTGGTTAAGTTCTTAAAGTTCCTACAGCCGGTGTGACTAGTGTAAAGGATGTTTGTCAGTTTAATTTTAGAAATGCCATGGTAAAGGATAACGCAAACCAGAAGGGGGACCAGATCCATAAAAAGGCATTACTCCCTATCTATCAGCTGCTTTTTGAATTGGTAAACAAAGTTCTATTGCCTCGAGCTGAGAGGAGGTCACTGACCTCTAATTCTGACCTGTTCTTGATGGAACAACTGGATGGCCTTACCCCTGTAAGCATATGTGCTATTATGATTGAACATATATAACAGGTAGCCACCTTCAAAGATGGTAATCATGGCATTCCCTATAAGTTTTTGCTTACAAGAGTGTTTAAGTTCTTTGAGGTGTCGCTGGGCCAAGGAAAGGTGGTGACCAAGAAGTAGACTTTCTCAAAGACAACGTTGGAAGAATGTGAGTGCATAGAAAAGATTGGGGGTAGGAAGTACATCAACCATCTCACTGCTCATTAATGCTCAGAATAGTGCAACAGAGGATATTCGTCGGTTGAAGGCTAGGAATGCTATCCTCGAATGTCAGCAAGCCCAAGTGGTTCTGGCATCAGATGATGAAGTAGCTCATTTTACAAAAGAGAATGCTGATCTCAGGGCAAAAGTACAAAACCTGAAAGTAGAACTGCTCAATGAGCAAAAGTCGGCCAATACTCGAATAGACCTTGTTCTCCAAACACTTGCTGCAGCTTCCAAGCCATCTACTCCTAGTGCCCCCTAAGTACCCCTTTAGTGACTAGTTTCTGGAAATGTTCTTTAAGTTTTTTTGTTTTGGAAGATATTTTGTTTTTTTTTCTATGTGGTTTGGGATGAAACTCTACTACTCTCGTTTTAACAATCCAATGTTGCCTTTGCTTTTTAAGCAAAGGCATATTAAATTTTATCAATATCAAATCTATCCACTTTTATTATCTTATTGCTTCAATCTTGTGCTTCTCTTATCTCTCATATTGTGTGTGCATATGTGGCATGAGTTACCTCGGCTAAACTTCTTTCTATTGTTTATATGTTTGTGTCTTTTTAATGATGCCAAAAGGGGGAATAACTGTGTGTAAAATGACAATGACAATAAGGAAGGCATAAAGTCAGGGGAAACTTGTGATCTCCTGGTAATTAATTTGGTTCTCCAAGTCAAGGGAAACTTGTGATCTCCTGGTAATTAATTTGGTTCTCCAAGTCAGGGGGAACTTGTGATTTCCTGGTACTTAATCTGGTTCTTCTTCCTCTAAATCCACGTTATCAATGCTATAGTTTGTCATCATCAAAAAGGGAGAAATTGATAGGTTTTCAATGTCTTTACTTTATGTTTTGATGATCTAACAAACTTAATGTCAAGTACCAAATAAGGAACTAAACACACTTGGACTATACTGCAAGATAACGGATTCCAGCTAAATATGACATGTTATAGCTTTAGGTGATACGAAACCAAACAAGGACCCGGTACCCTTGTGGTTCCCTCATAGCGGTACAAAGTCAATTGGACACATCTGGAAGCGACATGACTACCTGCATTGTTTCTGCCTGCACTGCACTGTTTCCAGTGCCCACTTATTCCTTGACCAACTAAAGTTCTTACATCATTTCAAGTGATGTCATCAAGGTGTATCAACAATGAGTTTACTTCAAAACATCACTTGAATGTTTCTACTACCTGCATTGTTTATGCCTGCACTGCACTGTTTCCAGTACCCACTTATTCCTTGACCAACTAAAGTTCTTACATCATTTCAAGTGATGTCATCAAGGTGTATCAACAATGAGTTTATATCAAAACATCACTTGAATGTTTCTGTTTCTTATTCAAGCCTTTTGCAAGAACAGAGAAATCAATACTCATAAGCTTGAAGAACAAAGTTGAACGCTAATGTGGACCAGTTCCTAAAGTCAGTATTTTGTTGTCCTTAGTTGAGTTGTAACTTTGTGATTGTACTTATTGTATCTCCTAAATTGCTTAGCCAAAAGCGTTGATTAGGAGCCCTCTTCTAAAATCTATAAACTCTCTGAGTTTATATTGTGACTAGGTTTAGTCATAAGTAAAATCCTTTGAAACTAGAAGAGTGACAAAGTGGCTTGTGGTGAGAGCATCACAAGTTAATTAAAAGTCTTTGTAACTAGGAAGTCACAAAGTGGCTTGTGGTAAGAATACCATAAGTTAGTGGAGTCGAATTCTTTGTAATGGAGTCATTACAAAGTGTCTTGCAATAGGAGTTTACAAGTTAGTGAAGTTGAAAGCCTACAGGTGTAGGTCTTGGTTTTTGTCCCCTTGAGTTGGGATTTTTCCACGTAAAAATCCTTGTCTCATTTACTTCCAGTTTTATTAGCATTCTCAATATAACCTCATAGAGGACCAGGTACTCTACTGTATGGTGGACTTATACAAATTAACAGTGTCGTATCTTGTATCTCCCCCAATAACGTAAAATTTTATTTCCTGGGTGGTCCCGACAGTGTTTACTGGTAGGGTTATTTCACCTTCCTCATCCCGCATGCCATGTTGAACCTGCTCAGTACTCTTACTAGCATTACGATTTGGTCAGATAATCCCAATTGCTCGACGACCATCAATCCAACGGTATTGGCTAAGCTACCTGGATAACACATGTTTAACTCAAGATTTATTGAATATTACACATATTACCAATGCATCATTGTGAGGCTGTATGATGTCCTTGGCATCCTCAATACTGAATAAGATAGACCCCTCGGGGATGCAATCCCGAGTGTGCTTTCCCTTTGTGATAGAAACTTTGGTGCATTTTATCATTGGCTCTTGTGGTACATCCAATCCCCCAATGATCATGTTGGTCAGGTGTTACATCTCTTCCTTCTCAATTTGTTTGTTGGCATCCTTGTTTTTAAAATGATTTCGGCCTTATCACTTAAGAATTTCTGAACATTCCCGTTGTTGAATAGTCGAATTGCTTCCTCCCATAGCTATCTACAATATTTGATCCTATGAATGTGAGTACCATGGTATTTACATACCAAGTTATGGTCCCTCGAGGTTGAAGTTGTATTCCAATAGTTGGGGCTTCCTTGACCCCAAGTGATATGTTGAAACAATTTTTATTCATCAGAGCACGGTTGTTAGGTCCTTAGTTTCTTCTCCTGTTGTTCCTGGTTAGGTGGAGATCGGGTCTGTTTCCCATCTATCCGAGTTGTATGGCTAATACCGATTTGAAATCGGCCTTGTCACCTGGTCCATAATTCTTTTAGATCTTTCATACGCTCTGTTGGGGTAAACAGACCCCAAGGGGGGCCCCAAATGGCCGTCCTCGACTTTGATCTTCGACCGATACCTGTTATGGGCACGGCCCAAGTAACCGTCGGGTACTCCACCAAGTTTTGCTTCAATCATTGAGAATCAATGGAACTTCGGGGGTTTATCCCTTGAGTAACTCCTGAACGTCCCAATCATCTACGACAGGGATCAGGTCCATTCACTCCATCTGGCAAAAAGAACTCACTAAGCATCTCGTTGTCTCTCCGCTAGACTTTGAAGAGGTTTGATTTCCTCGTCTCAACCTTGATGGTGACAAGCTAGGCTTTAATGAACGCATCTGCAAGTATACCAAATAAATCAATATAATTTGGAGGCAAGTTATGGTACCATATTATCGCTCCTTAGGACAAGGTTTCGCCGAATTTCTTCAATAACACCAACTCGATCTTGTCATATTCTCAGTCATTGCCTTTTATTGTGCATGTATAGAAGGTTACATGATCGTTTGGATATGTGTTTCATTGTATCTGGGAATGTCAGGAATTTGGAATCTCTTCGAAGTTTGCTTCGGTGCCGCACTCGGGGGGAAAGGTTTCTAAATGAATTTTTTGGAATTCGACCCTTTCAATATTGGAGGCACTCCCTGGACCTGATCGGACCTCGAGTTGTAAGTTTTCACCTTCTTATCATTTGCCTCTATCTTTTTCTCACCAAACTCCACCCACTTTGTTAGTGCTTTGAACATTTTTATCACCTTGGAAGTTTCTTCGAACCCAAACTCTTCTGTAACTGTGATAATCTGTTCATCTCTTCGAGCGTCTTCTCTAACACGCTCGGGTTCAGCCCTGTTTTAGGTGTGATTTTGGGTCTGTAGCTATGATATTTCCACTTGTTGAGCTTGTAATATTTCAAAAATCAATTGTATTCTAACTCCATCACCTTCCTCTTCGGGTGCTTCTCGAGCCGATTGCCGGGGTGCCTCACGAATGCTATTTTCGGGATCAGTTGGCAGGTTAATGTTGATGGCAACTAGTCAGTTAGCGTCGACCAGGTCAGCAATTGAGACCCCATTAGGATCAGCAAGGAGTACGTCATTGCTTGGTACCACGTTATTATGGTGGCCTGACTCGATGTCAACTTTCAAGTGAGTAGACTGAGAATTCGACATTTTTATATTAACCTAAAATCAAACTTTAAAAAGCAAGTGTAAAATAAGGTGTGTTATAGAAATTCGCATTAAATCACCACTATTATCTTTAGCCCCATGGTGGGCGTCAAACTGTTTACCCTTAAAATGAGTAACAATTGAATTTATATGCGGTTAAAGGATATGTAATTTAATTTGACACGGATGAACTATGAACATTAAATAATTGAATTTAAGGAAATCAAAGCGACCAAACCAGAACTAATGGACGAATAAGTCTAAATTTTCAATGGACGTTTGGAAATCGGTTCTGATTCAGCCCTCGGAAAGAGCCTGGTCATAACTTAATAAACAAGCAGCTGAAGAACACTTTGAACAATAGCTAAAAACTAAAAATTAACTTTATTGCTTTGATATGCATGCCAACAGTGTTCCTCAAAATAAAAGGGTTCCCCTTTTGTATAGTAGGAGAGTTTCAATCCTAGTAACAAGTCTAACTACGCAGTTGATATCGGGCGAGATTTGCGCCGTAATATCTGGTTAAGGGCGGATATTATGACCCCCCACTTATCTTGTCTAACAATCTTTTCCCCTAGTCTCGGCTCTTCACTCTGCTCGGACGGATGCTTGGCCATGTCAAGTCCCGAGGGCACCATTCGTCCTCCCCGGGCTTTAAGACGTGGAATCCCTCGGCTTTACTCGAAGTCATGTCAGATCGTGCTTCCATCTCGTTTCTTTACCAGGAAATCGGGGGTAACTTTATCCTCAATTTTACTCGTGTACATATAATAATTTAGTCTATCATATATATTAGAGGTTGATAATAAAGTGTTTTATTAACATTTTGGCACACGATGTGCCGCACACCCATTAGGGAAATAGCATGAGTAAGTGATTCTGAGGCTGCCAAACTTGCTACTTTTGAGAAATGGTTGTTACAAATTCGAGATGAAAGTTATCTTCTCTATTTTTATTAATTTTAAGGAAATATAAACTGTTATTCAAAATTATCAAAAACTTAACCGATAATAAACACACCAAAGTAATTTTGAAGGTTGAATGTATGGTATCATGAAAGTATCTATCTTTTGGATCAAGAAGCTATCACTATCAAGAGAATTGGGCTTGGAAGGAATCTAATTGTATCTATCTTTTAAAATCAAAATAGATAGAATAATTCCAAGTTCGCGACAATAATATAGGAGTAATTGATATGGACGCATAAAAGTGACAATGACTACTTTTCTTTCTTGCAACTTGTTCATTGCTATGGCCTTGTAATTCCTTCGATTTTGACAACACGAAAATTCCTCTTTGTCTAATTTAATTTAAGTTGCTTTGCTTAAGTAGTCAAGCAACCACTTGGCGTCTGTTTTAAAAACTTCTTAATAAATAAGTGCATATTCAAAAGTCATATATTCACTGGTTTAGTGCTAAGACCAAGTTTATATTAAATCTTTTTCGTGTTGTTCTCGTGATTTGAAACCAAAACCAATGTTTATACTCAAACAATAGGTTTATAGATTCCTTCGTAGAAATTAATAGAGAGAAACGTTATTGGTAAAAAATTGATCCAGTCAAAGATTCTCATATGACATGCAAATCGAAGAGCTACTAGTTGATTTTGATACTAACTATTACCTATAAGAATATTTACCATAAATCATATCCTTAAATTAGTTGGTGTACGTAGTAGCTTAATTATTTTCAGGCTGTTTTCTGTCAGTCTTATGCATATATATAGAAATGTGGAACCTTAAGAATATATCGATCCTACTAATGTCAAAGAGACAACTAGTATCAAATTTTAGTGTATTCTACTCATCATGGGTGGAGCTAGGGTGGCGGATGAATTAATTCAAACTTTATTTGTAGAAAAATTTATACTATATATAAGATTAGTTTTTTTAATAAATAATATATTAGGTGTTAGATCCCCTAAGCGTCTTCGTATATTTTATTTTTTATTTTTTGAATCTCGTTGATGGAACTCAAATAATATCTTAGTAGGCTCAATCAATATCCTATCTTTCCTTCTTCATCAAATTAAATAAGTGACACTCTCATAGGAAAGTTCAAATATTTCGGCGGACTTGTCGCCTTAATTATTTCTTCTTGCAATTCTGGCCACTTGGTTTCATTTGATTTTGACAACCCTTCCTTCAGAATCCCAACGGAAATACTGGAGCCTAATCAGGTATAGCAGATTGGTTAGCTAAACTAGCTACTGCTACACCATGAGCCCCGGAACCAAAATATGATTTTTTTTCACTAAAAATACATAAATAAGCGTTAAAAAAATTATGTGACTTTTTTATATATAACGCCATAGTTTCTGGCGCTATATATTAACGATAATAACACCGTTAAATATAGCGCCAAGTATTGTGGCACTATACTGTAAAAGCTTATGCAGTTCAGGTACAGCGCCATAATACCTGGCGCTATACCCCTTATTAAAAATCATCCATCTTCTTCACCGTGCCCAGTCGGTTCCCCTCCTCCTCTATTATTTTACTCTCCCCTCTTCTTGATCCCCCATTACCCGCTGCTGCCCTCTTTTTAAAAAAAAAAAAAAAATTTTGGTCCACCTGGCACATAAAAGTTGAAGCACGTAGGTCCCACATCTGTGTGGTATTATTGATTCATACTTTTGGAGTCAAATTTTTGATATTTTTGCTTCCCGAAAATTTTAAATTGAGGAGTTTCGATTTATTTTAAGTTGAAACTTTTATAATAATGTATATTACTTGAATTTTACGCATTCTATTTCGGTTTGTGTTTTTATTTTCGAACTAACATGTTCAATTTATCCGGATTTAATTTTAATGTTTTATAAAAAAATATAAATTTATCAAATAAATTTGTCTGTTAATATCCTCATTTATATATATGTGTTTTCATGTCATTTTGTCTTTTTTGCAATTAAACTTCTTTGTTGTTTATATTTTGCTTAGATTATTTTTTAGCGTAGTAAAATCGAGACCTTTTTATCGTAGTAAAATGTAGACCCTTTTAACGTAGTAAAATTTAGAGCCTTGTAGCGTAGTAATGTGTTGTATTTTAGCTTAGAATTTCTTTTGTTTAAGTATCTCATACTTGTAGTTGAAAAGGGAAAGTTTGTACAATTAAGTTAATAATTGTATCAACTCACATAATATATAATTTATACAATTAAGTTATTAAAAAATAATAAATTATATTATAAAAAAATACATAATTATTAATGATAATTTGGTGCCACAGGCCTCAAAATATCGAGTCGGAACCCATAGGTTTAAGTTATTAAAAAATATGAATATAAATTTAAAAAAATACATAATTATTAAAGATAGTTTGGTGCCACTGGGCCTCTAACGGTTTATGTTCTTATTTGATAGTTCATCTGGATGTCGTATAGGGATGAGGTGATAGGTACCCTGCCAGCGTATTGCACGTTTGGCCGACATATTTGGAGGGAATCTGTCCCGCTCACATGCCTCGATATTGTCGAACATCATGCCCCAGAGCGGGTATTTCATCAGTTTTGCCTGCTGCAGCGTATACCGACTCCGCCTGCATGGCATGCTTTACATTATGAGAGGGATGACCGGTCCAGGGCGGACGACACATTTATGGCATGGGTTCACGCGCAGTTTGGTATTTGGGACAGGCGAGGGGATCTGACCCCACCTCCACAGCACTTTCCTATTGCAAATGACTTATCTCAGTTATAATAGACTATTTCAAACGCTCGTTTGCGCCCGAGAAATGCCTTTCTTTTAGTAATGGTATGGCCATGTCCCTGGTGGACTGTTGTAATATACTCTTTGATTTTATACCTTATGGACTTGAAGTGATTCCCGTTGAATATGTCCATTTCGCATGTGTGGGTGGGAATGTATTTACCCACTTTTCACATACCTTTCTTCTTCTTGGTCGCACGCAACATCCAATTACATGGCCAAGACCACCTGCGGCAGACAACCTTGTAAACCGTCGACTTGACTCCCATACCTGCATCTCATGACACTCTTTTACGTTGTGCATTTTACAAGCCCTGCTTAGGCGGGCTTTATCAGGAAAAAGCATCCCCTTTGCAAGCACCGTTAGTCTGGACTCATCCCACATTGCTGTCCGGATTTTATCAAAATCCCTTGTGAGAGCTTCCACGTCCGGCACGGGTGGCAAGCTATCAATGTAAGGAATCTCTCGTGAATGAAACGGCCATTCAGACTCATACACTCTTCGTCTAGAGGGGTCTCTCTTCAAATAAGGTCCTTCCTCCTCATCCTCTGCATCACCATCCTCACGAGAAAAGGGTGTGTCATCTCCGAATTCATCTGCATTATTATCGTAATCACTATTTTGTTCCTCACTTTGTGCATCTACCAGATCCCAATGTAATACATCATTTTCGGGCAATTGAGTAAGTTCAACTTGCTCGTTTTCACTGCACAACCAACAAAAATATAAGCTACTGAATTAATAAATGCTTTCCATATGGCTATATCACTTCACTTACAAGTCGTAATGTGATGAAATTCCATGATGGGCATTTTCAATTAGGTGATGACTATCAGATGGCCACTTGTAAAATTCATATCTGGCTGTACCCCCTATTAAATATATGAGTGTTAATACAAATTCAATACAACAAAAATATATATGACTAACACAAATGAAAATTGAAGTTTACCACTCGTCTTGTGAGTTATGGAAAGTAGGGTATAAATTATTTTCTCTAGGCTCATTCACCGGCGGTGATAAGTTTAAATTAAAAAAAAAACTCTTTTATTCGGAACCTGTCCAGCAAAAACTGTTCCAGAATAACCACCAGATGACTGGGGGTTATCTCTACTACGCACAACCTCATTTTTTGGAATGTCTTCGACCTTCATGTACATCTCCAGCATTGTGATTACAAGAAATTCCCAACATTCGTCCGGAGTCCTCAGAAAATCACTCAAAGTTTCATCATCGGTGATGTTAAACTCTGAGTAAAAAGTAACCCCTTGTGGAGTGATGGAATACAGATATCTTCCGGTTACTTAAAGTATCACTGAACGTTTCCTCACACTCATTTTTTTGCATAACAACGATATCAATGTATCGTACTCCATTGTAAGTGGCAATTTAACATGACACTTAACAGGTAAACTGTAGCACACGGAGTTATTCTCCATCACAACCTCACCCCCCCCAAATATAATAAAACTCTTATCTTACGCTCTTCAGACATAATAAAAAACTACTGGAGAATTTAACAACAATAGACGTTTCAACAAGAGTTAAAAATTTTTTGAATAAATTTCTATATGATTCTAATCTCTTTATATAGGAAATGGCTAGCCGGGAAGTTTTATATATATATATATATATATATATATATATATATATATATATATATATATATATAGTTCCAAACTAGTTGTCACTATACGCTTTTGAATTATTTAACTCAGAAATTATTGGTGGGGCCAGGAACAAAGAGTATAGCGCCAGGTATTATTGCGCTACACCTGGACTGCGTCAGCTTTTGTAGTATAGCGCCATAATATCTGACGCTATACTTAACGGTCCAGTTACTGTTAATATATAGCACAAGTAATTGTGGCGTTATATGTAGAAATGTTACTTATTTTTTTTAACACTTATTTGTGTATGTTAAGTCAAAAGAAACTACATGTTGGTTCCGGACTCACTACACCAGATGGGTACCTTCTATTTCTCTGCCCAGCATCCCCTAAGGGATATAAGGGTCCATATTTTTTAACAAAGGCCAGATAAAACGTATTAGGACAAAGTATGATAAATCTATTTTTTTGTTAGTTAGGTAATTGAATATAGTTACCTATGCCTTTTTTGAAGGATAGCCTCTATCCTTGTGTTGTATACTTGTATTTTAGAGGCAACGCAATACCCTCCTCTTGTAATAACTTTTTGATGAAATACAACACCCCCAGTTATTCTGGAAAAATTTATATATATATAAAGAAAGATAATTCAATCCCATGGGGACATGGGATAACTACTCGTTATGACATTAAGTGGTAGTTTGTCTCTTTTTCTATGCAACTTTGTGCTGTATTTTGTTATTAATAATAAAAGAGGTGTGAATGGAAAATAGTGGAAAAAGAAATGGAGGGAAATAAAATTTTGAATGAGTTCATTTATTAATGCACTTTGTCGTTCATTGGTAGAAGGAAAGAAAATCTTTGTGTATATATAGAGAAGCTCATCTTTGAACTCTTAAAGAGTTGAGAAGAAGGCAAGCCTCGCGCCGCCGTCGTCGCTCGGCTTCAGATTCAATCTTTTTCAACAAAATTCTTTTTAAATATTTAATTATTTAATTAAATTAATGAACGAAAATTCAATCAGGAATAACCCATGACCCGCGACCCAGTCCGGTTCGGCTCGTTTTCTTTTTCGAATTATTTTAAATCCATTTTAATTTTTTCGCAATATTTCTAATAGCTATGGTTGTTCTAAAAGAGTGTCAAAACCTATTCCAACAGTTATGGCTGTATTTAAAGGTTGTAACCTTTACAGAAACACTACCAATTGTCTATAAATATTTCTTCAAATCCTAGAATATTTATTTACGAAATTTTTTTATAATCTTCTTCTTCTTATGCACAAAAAACAAAATTCAGTGCATTTTACAGCCTTCGAGTGGTTCGTTGTTCATCTGCATTTTTGGTACCAAAACTCTTGTGAGTTAAATCGTTCTATCCTGGGAGGATAGATTCCAGAACCTCGGGTACTTGAGGGAAATAATTTCCTTAAGGACATACTGTGTATTTAGTGGGCTCAATTTATTCCTATACCGTTTTTAAAATTTATTTTGAAGTTCAAATACTGTTTTCAGAATTTATTTCTACTATCTTTTTGTTTCTATTTTCAGAAAGATTATTGTTTTATTTATTTACAGCAATATATATTAATAACAATCTTAAGAAAATTGCTTTATTATATTCTATATTCTGTTTGTGGAGATTAAAACCTGTGTGATTTTCTACTCCGTCTGAATTTTACTATTCTGATTAGAAGATATAAAAATTTCATCAGAGTATTGAAATTCAGAAAAATATTTGAAGAACATAAAAAACTTTATCGTTTTTCTATAAAACAGTATATAAAATTTCGATTATTTTTTTATTACGTATTATTTATTGATTACAGTATTATTTATTGTTCTGGTTTTTTCATTAATTGAACTCTTCTATTGTTGACAGTGAGAAATGAAAATTGATAATGGAAATCCTTCTACGGCTGTTGGTGCTAGCCTCGTCAAGCCGCACTGTTGTTCCTCCGATCGAGAAATCGGGGAAATATTCTGGAGCCAACTTCAAAGGATGATAGCAAAGGGTGTTCTTCTGGCTTACCACACTTGGTATGCAGAAATTCACTAGTGAAGAGCCTCCAATGCCTGCTGCGGACATGCCGGACAATAAAAAGTTTATGGTTGTTGAGGCATGGAAGCATGCAGATTTTCTTTGCAAAGGCTATATCTTAAGTGCTTTAGAGAATGACTTGTATAATGTGTACAGTGCAATGAATATTTCGAAAGAATTATGGGACGCACTTGAGAAGAAGTACAAGACAGAAGATGCATGCTTGAAGAAGTTCGTGGTTGCTAAGTTTCTGTACTATAAAATGATAGACAACAAAATTGTGGGAACCCAAGTTCAGGAGCTTTAACTTATTTTTCATGACCTTATTGTTGAAGGTATGGTTGTGAATGAAGCATTTCAAGTGGCTTCTATGATTGAAAAATTACCTTCTTCGTGGAGAGATTTCAAATACTATCTTAAGCACAAACGCAAAGAAATAAAGTTGGAAGATCTTGTGATACGTGTAAAGATCGAGGAAGACAACAAAACAGCCAAGAAGAAAGCTCATGGAAATTCAACGATCATGGGAGCTAATATCGTTTAGGAGACTGCTTCAAAAAGTAAGAAAAGGAAGAGGTCTTCTGGACAAACTAGGAGCAGAACAAAAAGAAATTCAAGAGAAGCTGCTACAATTGAGGAAAAGTTGGTCATAAAAGCCCTGATTGTTGTGTCCCAAAAAAGGATAATAAGAAGGGACAAGCCAACATAGTGGATAAGAATGATGATATTGATGATCTTTGTGCAATGCTTTCGGAATGCAACCTAATTGAAAATCCGAAGGAGTGGTAGATTGACTCTAAAGTCACTCGACATGTTTGTGCTGTCAAAAAAGCATTTGCGACTCACTCTACTGCTAGTCTCGAAGAAGAAATTTCCATGAAAAATAATGCAACAGCCAAGATTGAAGGTTATGGAAAGATATTCCTGAAGATGACTTTCGGCAAGGTGTTAACGCTCAAAAACGTTCTTTTATGTTCCTACTATTAGGGAGAATTTAGTTTCTACTTCTTTACTTGTAAAGAATGGATTCTAATGTGTATTTGTTTCTGATAAAGTTATTGTAAACGAAATGTATATTGGAAAAGGCTACCTCATGGAGGGTTTTTTCAAACTCAATGTAATGTTTGTTGACTGTATGAATAAAATTTGAGTTTCTTCTTATTTATTGGAGTCAAATGAATTATGACATATTCGTTTAGGACATGTCAATTATAAAACCTTGCGAAAGTTAATTAATTTAGAAGTATTGCCTAAATGCTAGTGTAATAAATCGAAATATTAAATATGTGTTGAATCTAAGTTTGTAAAACATCCTTATAAGTATGTTGAAAGGAATTCAAATCCTTTGGACTTAATTCATACTAACATTTGCGATATGAAGTCGACACAATCTCGAGTGGAAAAAAGTATTGTATTACTTTTATTGACGATTGCACTAGATATTGTTATGTTTATTTGCTTAATAGTAAGGATGAAGCAATTGAAGCATTTAAGCAATACAAGAATGAAGTGGAGAATCAATTGAATAAAAAGATCAAAGTGATTAGAAGTGATTGACGTGGAGAATATGAATCTCCTTTGCAGAAATATGTTCGAAATATAGAATTATCCATCAAACTACTACACCTTACAAACTCAATCCAACGGAATTGCGGAAAGAAAAAATCAAATATTAAAGGAAATGATGAATTCTTTTTTAATAAGTTCTGAATTACCGCAAAGTTTGTGGAGGGAAGCTCTCCTTATAGCTAACCGAATACTCAATAGAGTACCCCACAGCAAAACGCAATCTATTCCATATGAAAAATGAAAAGGAAGAAAATCCAACTTGAAATACTTTAAAGTGTGGGAGTTTCTAGAAAAGGTACAAGTTCCTTTACTTAAAAGGGTTAAAATCGGACCAAAAATAGTAGATTGCATTTTCATTGGATATGCTACAAATAGTAAAGTATGTCAGTTTTTTTTCATAAATCTAATAATCCCGAGATTCATGTTAATACTGTAATAGAATAAGATAATGTTGAATTCTATGAAAGCATCTATACGTATAAAATTGAATGCTAGTCATTAAGTGAAAGGCCTAAACGACCTCGAGTAGAACCAAAGGAAAATACTCCAAGTTTAGAATATCCAAGGCATAGCAAACGTCAAAGAATATCTACTTCCTTTGGACTAGATTTTGTGACATTCTTGCTTGAAAATGAGCCTCAAACTTTTAAAGCAGCTATGTCGTCTTCTGATTCAGCATTTTGGAAAGAGGCAGTCAATAGTGAGATTCAATTAATTTTGGATAACAAGACATAGGAATTGGTTGATCTTCCTCCGGAAATAAGCCTTTAGGTTTGAAATGGATATTTAAATAAAAAATTAAAGTTGATGGCACTATTGACAAATATGAGGAACGACTTGTTGTTAAAGGTTATAGACAAAAGGAAGGCCTTGATTACTTTAACACTTACTCGCCAGTAACAAGGATAACATCTATTAGGGTTTTAGTGGCATTAGCGGCCGTGTATGGTCTTGAAATCGATCAAATGGATATTAAAATAGCTTTCTTAAATGGAGAATTGGAGGAAGAAATTTGCAAGGAACAACCTGAGGGTTTTGTGGTTCCTGGTAAAGAAAAGAAAGTGTGAAAACTTGTTAAGTCGCTTTATGGACTTAAACAAGCACCCAAATAATGGCATGAAAATTTTGACTAAATAATGTTGGCAAATGGATTGAAAATCAACGAGTGTGACAAATGTGTTTAAATTAAAAATACTCTAGGTCATGAAGTTATAGTTTGTTTATATGTTGATGACATGATGATAATAAGCAAAAGTATGGCAGATATAAATGCTACAACGCGCATATTGGCTAGAAAATTCGACATGAAAGACTTAGGAGTTGCTGATGTGATCTTAGGAATCAGAATTCACAAGACTCCACAAGGTCTAGAATTATCACAGTCTTACTACATTGAAAAGGTACATGACAAGTTCAAGTATTTGGATTTCAAAATTGCCAAGACTCCAATTAACGTGAGTTATGCACTTCAAAAGAATGAAGATGAGAGTAACTCACAACTGGACTATGCAAGACTATTGGAAAGTTTGATGTATATCATGATTTGTACGTGACCAGATATAGCATGTGCTATTAGCAAACTGAGTCGATTTATAAGTAATCCCAATCAAATACATTGGATGGTAGTGAAATGAGTTTTGGGGTATCTAAAATATACCCAAAATTATACTTTGCATTATAACAAATATCCTTCTATGATCGAGGGATATAGTGATGCAAATTGGATCACCGGATCATCTGAATCTAAATTCACGAGTGGACATATTTTCACAATTAGGGGTGGAGCAGTGTCTTGAAAATCATCCAAACAAACGTGCATCGCCCTTTCTACAATGGAAATCTGAATTTATAGCTTTAGATAAGCCCGGTGAAGAAGATGAATGGTTCCGAAATTTCTTGAAAGATATTCCATTTTGGCCCAAGCCTTTGGCCCCCATTTGTATACATTGTGATAGCTAAGTGGGAATAGGTAGGGCAAGGAGCATTATGTATAACCGAAAATTTTGTCATATTTGATGGAGACACAATACCATTAGACAACTACTTTTTAATGGTGTTATCACAATTGACTACGTAAAGTCAAGAGATAACGTGCTGGATCCACTTACAAAAGGCCTATCTAGAGAGGCAGTTGAAAGATCATCAAAGAGAATGGGGTTAAAGGCCTAGGACAAGTCATCATGGCGGTAACTCTACCTATCACACCGGAGATCCCAAGAGTTAGGTTCAAAGATATCAAACAAAGTTATGAGTGAAGGTTCAACATTGTCAAATAACTCAACTCATTCTCGTGATGAATACAATGTTCAAAAAATGAGGTAAAGCATTAAGGCTTTTTGATGAGTCAATAAAGCTTAAAGCTTTTTAATAATTTGCTAAGTTTGGAAGGATATGACCATATAGTGTGTTTTTAGTATTACACGTTTAGAAATCGCCTATGTGAGTGTGAAGTGTAAGCCGCTTCAAGAAGAATGAAAGTAAAGGCCCATTCTCTAAGAACTCATGAAACCAGGCGGTGTTCATTGCTGAAACGAATACAATCGTGAGAACCATATATAGTTAAGGATTGATTGTATGACTTATGTTATCTAGTTATACAAGAAAGCTCGACGGTTCAAAGATATGAAATCTACCATTTGACCAAGTATATCCGATATAAGTTCACTACGGGAAGTTCAAAGGGGAACCTACTTATCCAGATGCAATTAATTCTTGCATGTAAAACACACACACGTCTGTGCATTCCTTTAAGTTTATAGCCATTCCCCATTCATGCGGAAGATTGTTGGATTTTGTTATTATTTATTAATAATAAAAGAGGTGTGAATGAAAAATGGTGGAAAAAGAAATGGAGGAAAGTGAAATTTTGAATGAGTTTATTTTACTAATGCACTTTGTCCCTCATTGGTAGAAGGAAAGAAAATCTTTAGGTATATATAGAGAAGCTCATCTTTTAACTTTTAAAAAGTTAAGAAGAAGGCAATCCTCGTGCCGTCGTCGTCATCGCTCAATTTCGGCTTCGGCTTCGGATATGGATTTGGTCAAAGATTGATTGATTAATCTTTTTGGACAAAAAATTTTTCACATAATTAATTAATTTATTAAATCAATTAATGGAAATTCAATCTTGTATAACCATGACCCAGTCCGGTTCGGCCCATTTTCTTTCTCGGATTGTTTTAAATCTGTTTTAATTTTCCCGCAATAGTTCCAACAACTATGGATATTCTGAAACAGTGTCAAATCTGTTCCAACAGTTATGGCTGTTCTGAAAGGTTGCAAACCTTTTCAGAAACAGTCAGCTACGGCTTCGGCTTCGGCTTCAAATTCGGATTCGGATTCGAATTTCGTCAAAGATTGATTGATTAATCTTTTTGGACAAAATTCTTTTCAAATAATTAATTAATTAATTAAATTAATTAACAAAAATTCAATTCGGAATAACCCATGTCCCGGTCCGGTTCGGCCCGTTTTCTTTTTCGGACTATTTTAAATCTATTTTAATTTTTCCGCAATATTTCCAACAGCTTTGGATGTTCTGAAACAGTGTCAAACATGTTCCAACAGTTATGGCTGTTCTGAAAGGTTGCAAACCTTTTCAGAAATAGTACCAAATTGGCTATAAATATTCCTTCAAATCCTAGAATATTTACTTACGAAATTTTTTGATAATCTTCTTCTTCTTCTACACAAATAAAAAAATCCAGTGTGTTTTAGCCTTCGAGTGATTCGTTGTTCCTTGGCATTTTTGGTACCAACACTTCGGTGAGTTAAATCGTTCTATTCAGGGAGGATATATTTCAGAACCTCGATTACTTGAGGGGAATAATTTCCTTAAAGATACACTTTGTATTCAGTGGGCTCGATTTGTTCCTATATCGTTTTCAAAAGTTATTTTGAAGTTCAAATACTATTTTCAGAATTTATTTCTACTAACTTCTGTTTCTGTTTTCCGAAAGATTATTGTTTTATTTTTTACAGCAATACACATTAATAACACTTTGGTGTGTGAATTTGAAGTACTAACATTAGATTTATGCTTTAATCTCAGAATATAAAAAATACTAGTGCAGAGGAAAAGGTGAGAGATACAATCTTATATGCGATCCAAACAAAAATCTAGGCATACCACTTTGTGTATTTGTATATAGATTCAAAACGTAACATTGATTCTTTTCATCAGTATTTTGTAGTTCTGTTTCATTTATGCGAAGATGTTGGCCAAGAAACGACTTTTCTCTCATAATAAAAGTACCTTTAGTACTTGATAATAGGTGAATTTGACTATAATCACGCCCTAAATAATCATATTTTTATGTTGTTTTGATGATATATATG
>MU720518.1:31339-45660 GCA_026770625.1 Nicotiana glauca | reverse complement strand
CCAAACAAATACTCAACTCCCTTTCTAGCTCCCTGTGGAAATTGACCCCGATACCACTATTGGGTAAAAGTCTTAACGCCCACTCTTCCTAAGGTTGAGTCTGCCGCGATCACCCCATAAATGGTGAACTTCTTGTACTTATTGTTCTGGAGTCAGATTGATTTTTAGACAGGGCTGAGGATTCCTCATGCATGCCATGTCATTAGAACCAGCGTAAAAAGAACTGTACAAAAAGAAAATAAGAAAAAAAATAAAAATATCAGGAATGATGAATAAGAGAAATTTCATTTTATTGGAAATACAAGATAACAGGGTTTGCACACTTAAACAGAAAATAAATTCTGGATTACAACCCTGGAATAATCCAGACAAACTCGAAGGAAAATCAGAGCGAACTACCAAGACTCCTTCCTGGCTAGCCAAAAGGAGTATCTTTCCAATTACCATGATTGGCATCTTAGCCACTCAGCTCCGCATCAATATTTCCAAGACCATTATCAACTTTAATATCATCAGCTTTAATCAGCACGTTCCCAAGAGGATTCGCATGCTCCCTGCCACTGTCATTGATCACGAATACCCCTTCGTGAATCATTCTTTCTATTTCCTTTTTCAAAGAACGACAATTCTCAATGTTATGCCCTTGGACATGAGAGTGATACATGCATCGTACAGCAGGATCAAAGCCTTTTACATATGGGTCTGGAGTATAATCGAAGAGCGTCTCAATATAGACGGAACGCTTTAACTTTTCAAACAAACTTGCATAAGATTCTCCGAAAGCATTCTCTTTTTTCAATAATCTTTTTATTTTAATACTCTGGCCTCGTTTGGAACCTTTTGTGGGCAGGTGGCTGATATGCTTGAAGAGGCAGATGAGACCTTTGTGGGAGCAGGCGTGGACCATCGCAGGCCTTGAAGATGTGGAACATATGGTGGTGCAATGTGGACAGAATATCGGGGAAGTGATGGATGATTTCGGGGGTTCTGTGGAGAGAAGTAGCAGTCGGGAGGATTAAAAGGAGATCTACGGGGTCGATATGGAGGCTGAGGGTGTTTAGCAAGAATAACCACTGGACCTTGTCGTTGGGGGAGCTGAACAACATCTTTTCTGTTTATGGGAAAATTATCCTGAGCAACTTGTTCGCTCCATCTGAGCCAAAATTTCCTAAAACTTTCTTTAGGTTTCTTTTCTATCTGAGACATGGAGTAGTGATCTGGGACAATGTCTGTATTGTTCTGAAAGTGTCGCACAAAATCCTGAGCCATGTCATCCCATGTATGACACTTACCGACATCTTGACGATTATACCATTCCAAAGCTTCCCCAGTCAAGCTTTTGCTGAAATATGCCATTATTAAATCGTCTTTCTCGCCAATATTCCTCATTTCCTTGCAATATTCCCTCAGATGGACTATTGTACCTCCACACTCCTCATTCAAGTTGAACTTTGGTACTTTAAACCTTGCGAGCAGGCGGACGACAGGGAGTGTACACAACTCTTGGTAAGATATGCTGCCTTGGTCTCCCGTCCCTTGCACGTTCTTTAAGGACCGTTATATGTTCTTCAGCCTCCCAGAACTTGGAGGAAGAGTGATGGAGATACTAGAGTGATTGGGAGATTCTAAAGTTTGGGTAAGGACATCATCGGAGAAACCAAGTGGTGGCAGTGGTGGTGCCTTCCCAACCATCCAAGCCTGGTACATGTTTGTTATGTGCTGTCTTAACATCCTTGCCTCATTAGCCAAGCCAGTGTCCTTTTCAACCAACTGCTTTTGGGTATCTATATCAACTAACCCAATTTTGTTGTTACCTGCCATTGCCTTTTGGATTCTAGGTTATGGAGATGAGTCGCTACCTCGGGAACCACAAACCAAACACCTTTCTGGATTTTGAAAATGAACAAAATGGGGGCATCTTGTTAGCGTTAGGGCTTTTAACAGATGGGCAAACACACATTAAGGATGCAATGCACCTAAGCAGTAAAGCATTTCTATTATGCATTTTCTTGGTTGCTTGTATCATCCCGACTTTTCCTGTTTATGATTTCTCGCCCGTTTTTTTTCTTTTTATTTTCTTTTTTATTATTATTTATTTATTATTTTGGTTGTGGTCGAATCCTATGGAGATTGCCTACATATCATGTCCCCGCATGAATCAGACCGGGCGTAGTTCTGGCCAAAAAATAAGTAGCAAAACATTTTTCATAAAAACAACTGATTTGATTACAGACTTAGAAAAAAGTTTACAGACTTTGAAAAGTCAACAAAGCAAACCTAAAAGGACCAACTGACAAACTTACAAATTTTAACAATCAAATACAGACTCAAAACAAAGATCAAGAATACATTAATGACCCGAAATTTCCTGGGGCCTGCGAGGCATCATTCGGACTTGTCGCGGGCCTTAGTGCAAGATCCTTTGGAGCCTCTCTAAGTCGCTCATTATTTGTCGGACGAATGTCATCACTGCCGCAAAAAAGGTGGTACGGGTCATGTCCTCGCATGCTCGGCATTTTGCAATAATGTAATGCGCGATGGTTCTAACCCCTTCTCTAATCCTGCTCTTTTCCTGCAACAATCATCCTATCTGTTGACTTCGCGTTTCCAGCAGTTGCGAGTTATGAAGGAGTTGGTCTTGAAACTTATGCATTTGCTCCTCCATCCGTGCCATCAGGTCGTAACAGCAATTCCTATCCGCTCTGAAATCTCTGGCTTGTCTGACTACCTTATCTTCGAGAGTGCTTATTTTTCCTCTCAGGATAGTGACGGTCCCCTCGTAGTCCCTTTTAATCTGCCGCATATGTTTTGACTGCTTTTTTGCACCCTTTGTCCATCTGTCCTAGATCCCTGCCAAGCTAGCTTCAGATTTTTCCAAGTCCTCTTAACATTCAAGGGCTTTCCTTTTCAATTCGTTTATGAGTTTTTGGTCAACCCGACTCCTTTATGGTTTTTTGGAAACTATTTTCATTTTTCGGATCTGAGCCTTAAGGGCCTCATTTTCTTGGGTAAGCTTCTTCTTTTATCCCTATCCGCAGCGGCTTGAACAGCCTTTTCAAATTGAAGTTCCATGGCTTGCCTCTCCAATTGGCTTATTTTGGCCCTGTACTTGTTTTCCTTAGTCAACCAATTCCTTTGCTCTTGTGCCCTGTCAGTGAATTGTTGAACATTTGGTCTCTTTGCAGGCCTTTCAGGAATCTGGAATCTTTTGCCAAACCAGACATTGTACTTAGGATCTACTTCGCCTCTAGCTTGATCTCGGACCATGGTCTTAGGTTCGAGGAACCTACATTCATTCCATATTAATGCAGCTTTTGGCCCCAATTCGATAACTTGTTTACTCAGATATTCGTCATTGTGGACGGTTTGAAATCTTCCTAATTGGCGCGAGACCCTATAAGGAGCATAGGGTTGGATGTTCCGAATACCCATTAAAAGAATGTAAGGCACATCAGCTAACGTGTGTATTACTTCAGTAACGAGAAGCCATTCAAAGGCCCATTCAATTTTATCAGAGGTCAAAGATTTCAAATGTGGTAGCCAAGCCTTAGTACCCTCAGTAAACTCAATACCTGTTACCCGGGTTTCAAATTTGTCGATGAAACTCAACCTGGTCAAACCATAATTCATATACCCAATCCGGTGATAGAGATGCTCTTGCATCCATAGCTGTAGCAACAAATTGCAACCCTAGAAGAACTTTACCCCTTCTCGGCATGTAGTCAAGGCTCTATAGATTTCCAATATGATCAGAGGAACCACTGTGCTAGTGGCTTTCTTGATTGCAACATCTAGCATTCCTACGAGGTCGATCTTTATATGGCCACCTTTTTGCGGACATACCACAACTCCTAAGAAAGTTACCATGAAAGCTAAACGCCGCCTTGCCTTTCACGTGTCTTTGTTTCCGACATGGGTTAACCCAATGTTGGGTTCTTCAAAGCCTCGGGGATTTCCATATCGATGATACAAAAAATTGAGTGTGCAATACCCTTTTAATAGATTCCTATCCTGAACATCCCGGCTAATGCTCAGCAAATCTAGAAATATGTGTGGAGATACCAGTCTTGGCGCCAATGGATATCGAGTTCTGAGGTTTCCGTTAAGGCTTGAGTCATTTTTAACGGTTAGCAGGTACAGCCTTAAAATCTTCCTCCTCCAAGCACTAAAAGGCACGTATCAGTGTGAGCTCAAAATCTGAGAACCGAAACACGTTGCGAGTTCAGTCCCAAAAAGGTATCAATGTTTCAATAATATCCTGCCTCGGCTTGATGTTTAATAACCCAACGAGACCGCCCAGAACTTTCACCACCGTCTCTCTACTATCCTTGCCTAAGTCATTCCACCATAGATGGAGCTTCAAAGGGATCTCTTTAAGGACTGTGAAGGGTTCAATTTCAATCGTGTCCATCCTGCACATTTATTAAGGTGATTTAATGACTCTAAACAAATGACCATTTTTCGAAAGATTACATTTAATAAAAACAATGAACCGATTTTGCCGATACGTGCCTTTTAGTGCTTGGAGGAGGAAGATTTTAAGGCTCTGCCTGCTAACTGTTAAAAATGACTCAGGGTGGCTGTTCTTGCAAAACAGCCTTCTGGCGACCTTTTGGGGACATTCAGCTTATTTTAGACAAAAATGGCATCACCTAACTTATTTATGACAACACTAAAAAAAATTGTTGCTATTGCAAAAAAGGAGAAGTTGGACCCGATGGGGGTTGCCTACGTATCTCACATCCGGTGAGAATCAAACTGACATAGTTCAGGCGAATAAAATAAACTATTTTTGAAAACTAGACTCTTTTTTTTCTTTTCATTGGAAAACAAACATATTTTTCATTTTTTCCTTTTTCCAAAAAACTCAGCAGAGTTTCGACACTATTTGGATATTGGTTTTTAAAACAGGTAAATATCTCTCTTTAACCCTCATACCGCTGTTTCTCTTTTTTTTTCTAAATATTCGAAAGCCGATCAGCATGCAAGTCCGAAGCAAATAAATGCACAAGTAGTATATAAGATGCATCGGGGTGGTCTGTTTTCAATTTTGGGTACACCTGTCCTAGACAAACCCAACCCCTGTGTTGAGCCTCCAAAGTCAAATGCACATGATGCAAACAAACATTCCTACTAGGGATCCGGCATGAGGCTCAGTTATTCTAGGTTTAACACCTGGGTATTTGTTCTAGACTGTGTACCCGAGTAGACAACTCGAGTCGATGAGGGGGCTACGTATCGGGGACCCGCAAGATCGTCCGGCTTAGTAACTTGTCCGAGCCTCTTTCTTATTTAAAGGTATGACACTAACAGAATAGGGAGTCTCGACCAGCGAGCACATCCCCGAAGATAAGAAGAGAATGGTTTCGTAACAGTTTATATGTACAGTTCAAATAATATCAAAGCGGTAAAAGTATCATTTTGCACATTAAGCCCAACATGTAATAAAAATCAGATAATAAATAATTCAAATACAACAATTATTCCAAGCTCGAATTCTTGAACCCTGAACCAGTGGCTCTGGGTTACATCCCCAGCAGAGTCGCCAGAGCTGTCACACCTCCTTTTTTACTACACCCCGGGGAAGGGTATAATTTTCCAATTAAAGGACAATCTAAATGGGATTCGTTTATTAAGAGATTCAGAGTCGCCACTTGGGAGATTTATGGTGTCCCAAATCTCCGGTTTAAATCCCGAATCGAGAAAAGGGTTGACTCTGTTTAACAATCCGCGAACTAGAAATCCGGATAAGGAATTCTATTAATCCGGGAGAAGGTGTTAGGCATTCCCGAGTTCCGTGGTTCTAGCACGGTCGCTCGACTGTTATTATTGGCTTACTATCTGATTTGTAGTATATGTTTAACCTATAGTACAATTTTAAATTATTTACCGCTTTTAATTAATTTTAAGGAAGATTGAACGTCGTTTAAAATGTGTCTTTGGATCACGTCATATGAAATGCACCCACAATTCGAAACACATTCTATTCAACGTTTTAGGATTTGGATTTGGGTTACATAAAATGCACACCCGAGTTTAAGAAGGTAAAATTAAACACGCGCCTAAAGCAACTACGCGTTTGCACTTTGCGAGGGCCATGGAACTTGCTAAATGGCACGCTTCGAATTCTATGGATCAATACCAAATTAATTTAAACGACGGCCATGCAATTATCACTTTGCTCGGCATGGTGTGCCTCGAATTATTCTTAGCCAATAGATTTCTACATTAATTTACGAGGGCCCAAATTATATATTTTCGTTGCCTACTATGACTCGCCCCTATTGACTACATTGAGCCGATAATGAAACAAGACTAATGAATTGTATTTATTTGTCCAAAAAAAGTTCTCAATCTCAACTGTAGAATTAAGACTAAGTGAAGTCTATTTTGGTTTTTGATTTCAGAATTTGGGCCTGACCTATCGCGAGGACCATTATGGAATTAAATGGTTGTTTCCTATTGATGCTTGCAAGATGAAGCCTTCACAACTTCTGAAGATAGCCATTACCTGGCCAGAATCCACTTGGGCTCGAAACAAGCCTGACACCAATGGAACGAGTCCAAATCGAACGAGAAAAGAGGTCAACGAATCACATTTTAAGCAATTACATGGAAAAAATATTTAATTTAAAAAAAAGAAAACACTGACAGTTGATTTTAAACATCTAGTGTCCACGGAATCTAGATAAACTTATGCAAACCAACAGATTAATACGATAATCATTTTTTATGCTCCCCAATATTTCATACTTAAAGTTTAAACTACCATTTGAGCATGACAACGGACCTTCAACACTTTGAAAAGAATCAGTATTACCATAAGCTAAACTCTAAATGAATTTCATGCCTTATAAATCACAAAAACTTAACTATTGTAACTTGACCAAACTTACTGGAAAAATACTAAACCCACATACACAGAATCAATGATGTAACCTGATAAATCCTTCAACTAATATGGATTACAAATTAATTATACCACTAAATAAGACAGCTATACAATCCTTTAGTGAATTTGAGCATTCAGAACATGATGTAATTGGGGGGAAGGGGGAATGAACTAAAAGCTAACATATGAATCTCTTCAAGTTCTAATTACACACCAACTACAAACTTAATTTAAACAAAGAGCCACAGTAAGTAACACAAGTAGACCATACAACAAACTAAAAAAAAAACTCTCATGCTTTAGCGTCTTTATATCAGTTAAATTTTTCCAATTTTCATTTCTCAAACAGCATAGTTACAAGGGGTGTACCTGGAGATGGAAGAAAACATAAGATGAGATAATGAGTCAGCAGCAACAACAGCAACAATCAATCAACAAGATATCACTGAAACTCAGGATTGATACACAACATCGCCCACAGACTTGGAAACAAGTCTTAAAACCAAACTCGAAGCAATTTCAACTTCCACAAAGGAGACTACTATTTTCAGACTTTTTATAAATCAGAAAACAAGGAGAATTGATCAAACAGTAGCGGTTTTCTTTCTCATTTGTATTTCGACCATCTTACCTTCTCAACCTTCAACTCTAGACTTATATATTCCCTTTCTACCAGTGTGTATATCAGTGTATATGTGTGTAACTTTTCATTCAACGCTCTCAAGGTTCTCCAAAAAAAATCCTCTTCTCACTCAATGCTCTAAATTTCTCTCTCTATTTTTTAGGGTCTCAATCTGTGTTCTTTCTTCCTGAATGTTCTACCTGTTTTATACCCAAAACTTAAACCTTTTACAGCTCTTAAGAGCACTAAACACTTGTAATTTCAGCTTTTTAAATTAAGCAAATATTTTCCCATGTTATTCTCTGATTTTCCAACTCTAAAGGTACTTAACATGTTATCATTTCCACTATTGATACCCATTTTATCAATTAAATTCATTATTTTAGTAATGCACTGACATTCGTTGTCTGCAGACCACTTACCTTAAATAATTTTTAAGTTCCCATTAAAACCCCTTAAATCCTGTGTTATTTATCCCCTGAATTACATTGCAGGATAAAAATTGGGTTACATGGACCCAAGGCCAATCGAACCGGGGTTTTTAAACCACTGGGCTGACCCCTTTCTGGACCTCAAATGGGACAAGCAGAACCTAGGGTTCAATTGACTTAAACTAATGGGTCCAAATGACCAATTCAATCCAATTTAGTTCATTTACTCAAAATCTAATTATGTACTCTAAAATTATAAAGATAAAATTAATTCAGGTCTAGTATTTTTGTAGAAAATCAGAAAGCAAATCACATTTGAAAAGGTTTGAAATTTAAAGCTATTTGACTATCAATATTCACAAAAACTAAAAACTATATCAAACACAATAAACGGTTTCACTAATACCTAATTTATATCCCCCAGTTAAGCTTTTAATCACATAAAAGAAGAAGAAGAAGAAGAAGAAGAAGAAGAAGAGAATAAAAAATAAAAGATGCTGAAAATGACCTAAAGAACTTACCGACGATGAAAATTATAGGGGACCTTCAAACCTTCCGTTTTAAACCAAACCTTGACTTTAACTGTGTGTTCTTATCAAGAACACACAGTCAAAGTCAAAATTAGCTTAAGTGACTCGAGACTCTTGGATTTTTAGGGTTCGAAACCCGGATTTGAAATTCGAGGATTTCTAGATGTACTCGAGGAGAACCAATAATGGATTCGATACGAGTGAGTCCTGGGGGTTATAGGGTATTGATTTAGGACTGATTGGGTAAGCTAGGGCTCAGGAGTCCGACCTTTGATCTAAAATTCGAAACGTTTAAAGACGATTTGAAGGAAACTAACTGCATATTTGGGGAGAGGAGGTGTTGATGGTTCAGGGGTGCATTTTTGGGAAGGATCGGAGACGGCGGCTGCTAGGGTTCTTTCTTCGAATTAAGATTCAAAAGGCTCTGATGATATTCGAGGGAAGGGGTTTGAGGGGTTGGGATGAGGGAGTTGAGGAGGAGCTATGGTGTTAATCTGGTGACCATTGGAGCCAGCGCCGCCACTGGAGAATGGTGGCAAATGGGTGGCGGCTATCTCTAGGGTTTGGAGGAGGAAGAAGAGAGGTGAGATGGGGGGGTTCTAAGGAAGGGGACGGGATCCGTTGGGGGAATTATATACTGGAATGGGGATCAAATCCAGGTCGTTCGATCAAATGAGATCAACGGCTTGGATCAATCCGCTTAATAAAACGACGTCGTTTGCGTGGGTTGGAGACCGGATCGGTCTCAGAGGAAACGGGTCGGACTTGGGTGAGGCGGGTAAGGGCTATTTCTTAGCCTTCGGATGAAATCCAATCAATGGCTTAGATGGATGGGGGTAAACGACGTCGTTTACCACGTAAAGAAGGGCAGACCGGATATATAGCGGGTTTGGGCCTGGTTTTTGGGCAGGTCAAGGATTTGGGGTGAATTTTATTTTGGGCCTGGAATTAATTTGGCCCAAGTCCGATTTTTTTCAATTCCTACCCCTTTCTTTTATTTCCTAAAATTATTTTCTAAAATTAATACTAATAATTATAAACCCAAATCAATCTTAAAAATACTGGATTAACTCTAAATGATACTTGTCACATATTATTAATATTCCAAATCACACAATTAAACTCTAAAAAATTTAAAGTGCATTATTTTTATGATTTTTCCAATTACTGTAAAATAAATAATTTACCATTTAACTCAAAATTATAAAATTAGATCCTAAATGCAAATGCTATATATTTTTTTTATATTTTCTTATTAATTAATCAAATAAACATGCACACACACGAATACAAACAACAACTGAAAATCACGAAAATTCACAAAATTGCATACAAAGAAAAAAAATTATTTTATTTTGAATTTTATGGGAGTAATTCGTGTGACTCAAAAATCACGTGCTCACAATTGCGATACTCGATGTTTAAGGTATCTACTGTAAAAAATCATTGAGTAGGAAATCATGGCAGTACTTTCAGTGTTCAAACGAATAGTATTTTAATTTTTTGCATGTTTGTATCTCAAGTAGTTAATGCATTTCCTGCTTACTTTGCTGAAATTGTTGGAGTTTAATGGTGTCTGAATTACTGAACGGCAGTTTAGAGCGAAAGGCTCTTGGGATCCAAGTTTTATTTGGTTATGCAGGGGCTCGATCTTGAGTCCCATGCCCTTTAGAGTCCACCCCTTTGTCAAATTTGGGTCTACTTTGGGCTTAAAACTTGGGGCCTCTTGTAAATGGAGAATTGTATGCTTTATGGTGCTTGGGCCTGTTTTTCGAGCCTAGCATCTGATTTAACTGCTACTGCCGGTTTTTCTTACAACAGGCGGGGACCAAACGCATGAATCCCAGCGTAACTTTTAGTAGCTGTGTAAATATGGCTTTAAATCTTAGGTAAAAGTATTCTTTTGGTCAAATTGTGGTGTGCCATGCCGAATAAAACCCTTAAGTCCATGGCCCTCACAAATACTTTTATTAGTTTTTAATAACGAATATTCATAAAAAAATCCTTTAGGCACGTTTAAAATACAATTGTGATTGTGTACACGTTCGCGTGACATGATTACAATTCTAAAAACCAATTTGGAGTATGCGTTCGCGTAATTTCGATCAAACTTTTCTTAATAATAAAATAGATTTTCATAGGCTACTAATTAATGTAGTTCTTTAGGCCAAGATGTGCCATCCATAATTGAATCCTTATGGCCCTCGTGTTAATGTTATAACTTAGATATTAAGAATGATATCCGTAGTTTACTTTATGCACGCTTAATATACCATCGTGGTTGTATATACGTTCGCATGACATAATTACGATTCTAAAACCAAAACCGGAATATGCGTTCGCGCAACTTTGGCCAAACTTTCTTAATGATAATAAAGCGTTATTAATTGTGGACACATTTGCGTGACATGATTTTTGACCCGCCAAACAAAATGGGTACATGTAAGTGTGACCCGTTTCAAGGCAATTGTCTTAAATTAAAAGCGGTAAAAGGTAAATGCACATAGGTTATAAAATGAGTAATTAAGCAATTTTAATAAGACAAGTATGATCAAAGCAACCGTGCTAGAACCACGGAACTTGGGAATGCCTAACACCTTCTCTCCCATTAACATAATTTCTTACCCGGATTTCTGTATTTGCAGACCGTTAATAGAGTCAAACTTTTCTCGATTTGGGATATTAATTGGTGACTTGAGCCACTATAAATTATCCCAAGTGGCAACTCTGATTTTAATAAAATAATCTCGTTTCGATTGTTACTTAAATTGGAAAAACTCTCTTATACCCCTTTGCGGGGTAGAAAAAAGAAGGTGTGAAAGTGGTCATGCCAGACTTGTTAGAAGGTTGTTGGGGGAGGGGGAGGGGGAGGGGGGAGGAAATAGGAGGAGAGGCGAGAAAAAAAAAAGGAAAGGGTAATGGAATCGGACAGCAACAAAATGAAAGAGTGAAGGGAAGGAAGAAAGAGGGAGAAGGGAGGGCGTGGGGTGGGTGAGAGTTTTCACCTTTTTCAATTTTTTTTCTTTTTGTTTTTCCTTTCATTTGCTTTCTTTTTTTATTTTAATACTTTTTAATCAAAAGTGTTATATTCACGCGCATATGTGGTTTGCACGTATTTGAATCATTTTTGTCGTTGCCATATAAACATGATTATTGGTCGAAGGTGTTTATTAGTACTTATTCTATCAAGTATAAATATTCAATGAAAAAGTTTATAATTTTATTTACCGGGCTGACAAATGAGTATATATTTAAGTGGCTCAGAGGCCATTTTGCCTTAAGTTTTTATATCTGGAACTTGCATTTTCTATGAAAGGCCAAGTCCCTTTTTAAAATATTCGCATATATGTAAAATAAAGATTATAGAATATAATAATATTTTTATCCAATTCTTTTTCAAGAAATTAAAGGTTTGGATTTTGCAAATTTTATCTCCTAATTAATTAGGTTCTCTGAGTTTTAGCTCTTTAATTCTGTGGACCGCAATAATGACATATATATGGCTTACTATGTCGTAATATATAGTTAAATGATTGTATGCAGAGGCGGGCCTAGGATTTGAAGATCGCGATGCAGTTTTGTATTCAATCAAAATGCCATTATTAATATCTGAAAATTTTATAAAGAAAAATATAATGTATACGTGAATTTTTTGCTCAACTTCAAGGTGCAGGTGGCCCCTCTTGCTACAATATAGATCCTCCATTGATGATATGCAACAGGGTTAATAATACACCAATATAAGTGTTGGTATTATTATACTTGATAATGCAAAGCCAAAGATTTCTTTGTGGTTCATTTTTCTTCTTTACTTTTTTGTGTTTGTGAAAGACAAAGTGTCCCTAATTGGTTGTAAAAAGTTTTTTTCTTCTCCTTATATTGAATTGCTCTTTGTTGGGCTTGTTAAGAGCTAGTAAAAGGGAGTGGTCTCGCGTACATGAGAAATTGGTCCTGAAGGCCAAACGAGTCGATTTGTACCCCCTGCGCTCGAGATATACGTGAGGGCTTAATCTAAATCTGGTTTTGCTAAAATTATTTTTCAGTTTTTTGAGCTTACCAGAAAAATATTCAAATACATGCTTACCAAAATTCATTCTCTTTGAATTAGATTGTTTAACGTCCAATTTATTACTTTTTAATAGCCATGATTTAATTCTTGTAACAACTATGTTTAATTCTTGTAACAATTGTAAATAAATTTTGTAACGCTTCCATTTTAATTTCTATACCAGCTACAGATTAATTTCTTCATCTGTAACTGTCCAACAACTTTGCCTACAAAAAGTAATCTTATTTGTGAATATTGGGACACAGAAAACACATCCATCTCTCTTCTTCTTCAACTGATTTATGGACAATTGTTTTATGGAAACTTCAAACTTGCAATCACGAGTGCACGTGTTTGGAGGTGTTGTGAAACTTTAGGGGCGACCAATCTTAACGATGTGCACCCAATCAGACCGAAATAGCTTTGAAGGCATGTCACGACCCGAATTTTCCACCACCGGGGTCGTGATGGCGCCTACTATCGGAGCTAGGCAAGCCAACTATTTAAACATTTCACAAAGTTTTTATCTAGAACAATATGATTAACTGAAATAAATACTTAAAATATATGGAATACTTTTAACAAAAACGATATCATAATATGGAATTTTAAAACATACCTCTACCCAGTATCTGGTGTCACCCCTCACGAACTACTAAGGAGTACTAAAAATATCAGTCTGAAAGAAAATACACAAGAGTCTGTCTCGATACAAATAAACAAACTGAAATAACATAGATGAGACTCCGAGCCCGCGGACGTCAGCTAAGCTACCTAAGAGTCTCTGGACTGAAGGTCGACTCCCGGTCTAGAACTGCTGCGGCGGTCCGTAAACTGCCTCCTGATCTGTGCACAAAAAGGCACAGAAGTATAGCATCAGCACAACCGACCCCATGTGCTGGTAAGTGCTTGGACTAACCCCGGCGAGGTAGTGACGAGGCTAGACAGGACCTACCATAAACAACCTGTATAGATATATACAATAACAGGAGAATACGCTAATCTAAACAGTTAAAAGGGGAGGGAAGCATGCTGGGGGGTACAACAGTTTAAATACAGAAATCGGCTAACAAGAGTGAAAACTGAGCATGTAATAACTGATAAAGAAATACCGGAAAGCTCAACACACAGAACAATATACTCAGTCCATATTCCTGTTGCGGCGCGCAACTCAATCCTCAATATTTATCACCGCTGCGGCGTGCAACCCGATCCTCGACAATTAATCCGTTGCGGCGTGTAACCCGATCCTCAGTATTTAGTACCGTTGCGGCGTGCAACCCGATCCTCAATATTTACCAACAAAACTCACCCAACATCATTCGCAACTCAGGTGCGAGGGGAATAACATAAAAAAAATACAAAATTCCCGACGAGGGAATATATCTAACAACTCAAATATCCCGGCAAGGGAGTGTTCAATTTATACCAAAATCCCAGCAAGGGAGATAATCACAGGACTCCCACTTATAATACTTAGCTACCAACAACTTTAAGTCGAGCCAAATACTTCAATAATCTATACAAGTTTTCTATTTGTCCTCAATCGATCATATCGGTGAACTCAATCAATTTAAGCAACAAGTCATACCACATTATTCGATTTGAAGCAATTTAAGACCCACGGTCATGCTAGACTCGGGCGCATAGATAACCGTCACCATATCTATACACCGACTCCACATAGCACATAGAAAATAATGTTCTAGTCCTATTCCCTCGAGCCGAAGTTAGATCAAACACTTACCTCGATCCGAAAATAGCAATCAAGCCTCTAACACCGCCTTTCTTCTAGAAT
>MU720518.1:5808-30496 GCA_026770625.1 Nicotiana glauca | reverse complement strand
AGGAAGCTCTTGAAATTCGTCTATGGAGGGTTTGAGTGAAGGGCTCGTGTGAAAAATGGCAAAAATCCCGAGCACACTGTTCTGTTTTTAACTTAAAAATCACTGGAGCATTTTTGGTCTATGCGATCGTGGGGAAACAGATGCGATCGCACAGAGAGTAGGAAGTTGGCTTCTGCGATCGCAGAAGTAGTCATGCGATCGCGTAGAGGAAGGGAAGCCTGGAATGTTGGGTGAGGTCCAAAGCTATGCGATCACGTATAGGGGAATGCGATCGCATTGAGGAGTCTGGCTAAGCTATGCGATCGCGTACCAAACAATGCGAACGCATTGAATAAAGTGAGATGGCTAAAAAGGGACTCTATGCGATCGCAGACATGCCTATGCGATCGCATAGAGGAAAAGATCTGTGCAAAAAATTACAGAATTTTCTGATGCATTCTAAGTCCAAAAACACTCCGAACCACCCCCGAAATCACTCCCGAGCCCTCGCGGCTCCCAACCAAACACACACCCTAACTCAATATCATCCTACGAACTTGCTCGAGCGATCAAATCGCCAAATAATATCAAAATCAAAGAATCAAACCCTAAAACTCAAAATTTTCATTTCAAAGTTCATAACTTCCAACTTTAGCTATTAAGGTCCGAAACACGTCAAACGACGTCCGATTTCGACCAAATTTCACAGAAAGCGCTTAACGCATATTTAAGACCTTTACCGGGCGTCGGAACTAAAATACGAGCCCGATACCTATATTTTCTAGCTCATTTTTATTTCTGTTTTTCCTTAATAATTTCAGAAAATAATTTAACAGAAAAATTCTTTTACCGGGGTTCTGGACCTCGGATTTCGACTCCGGGCACATGCCCGAGTCCCATATTTTTCTACGGACCTCCCGGGACCATCACATCACGGGTCCGGGTCCGTTTACCCAAAATATTGACCAAAGTCAACTATATCAATATTAATATCATAATTCTTCAAATTTTTCACAGAATTCACATACTTTAACATAAAAACTTTCCGGCTTCGCGCCCGGACTGCGCACGCAAATCGAAGCAACCAAAAGCGAGATTTTCAAGGTCTCGAAAGCGCGAAAAAAAAGGAAAAAGTACGATGATGACCCTTTGGGTTGTCACAAGGCAGTGGCTTACCACGACACAATAATTTTGATAAGTTGTTCTTATTTCCTTTTTGTTCCTCGGTAATATTATCTACTCATTTTTCTTACAGTAATCAGGCAAATCCGGCTTTTGAATAAAGAATTGTTAGGCAGCAAATTTTAAGCTTATATATGATTAGTCAAACATGGCACCAAAAATGGGGTATATAGTATGGCCACTAAAATTGAAAGGGCGGAGGTGTGATATCTATGGATGTGATAAAATATGATAAGATATTAAATTCTTTAAATAGCATGATAAAAATTGTCATTTAAACCTTTCACTAGAGAAGTAAGTGGCTAGGAATGGTATAGAAAGAAGTGACTTATTTCAGTGTTGATGTTACATTTTCAAGGTGATGTCACGTCTATGCACTAACCATATATTATATGGTAGTGATCTAGTGGGTAAGAGAGTTGTCTTATCTAAGCAGCAAAGAATATGAAAGATCCAAATTCCTTGGTTTATGGGGTATAATTTCAAGAATTTTCTAACGATTGATTAAGGTCATAATCGCTAAGTGATTTGTGTTACTAATTATATGAATGTTTTTCCTTTATGTTTTCTTCGTTTTCCTCTCTAATAATCACAAAAGCGTCTCGGAATCAATATGACCATTATCAGTGGGTGTATAAACCGAACCGAAAAACCGCACCAAACCGAAAAGTCAAACTAAACCTATTAAAAAATCCGACTCGGTTTGGTTTGATTTGGTTTGGTATTGAATAAAAAAATCCGAACCAACCCGACATGTAAATATATAATTTTTATATATATAATTTAAGATTTTATATAAAATAAATTTAAAAATATCTAAAAATATTTGGGATTCTCTTGCGAGATATAAATTTTAATAGAATATGAAGTGCTCCATATTTATTGACCTTAAATAATGTGTTGTATGAGCAGTTTCTTATCAAGTGTTACTAAAATACGTCTATCTCTTTGTTCTTACATATTCATATCATATGTTAAGATATATTAAATTCTTATATCTTTTTCGAATATGAAGTGGTTATTAATATTTAGGTATCATATTAATTTTTATATTTAATTACTAAATTCGGATAACCAGAAAGTGTATATCAACGAAAAATTATTGTCTGGCAACTAAAAAAATAATTATTATGTGTTAACTAATGGAATTCTCGCATAAGAATATTTTAATTGATAATATGTTTGTCAACCTTTTATATTTTTACTAAATAGATGTATACGTATCAAATATTTAACAAAGTAAGATTGAAATAATATGCAAGTAACAAAAAATTCGAAAACCCGAAAAAACCGAACCAATCCAAACCGATATAGTTGGTTTGGTTTGGTTTTGATAAAAACCGAACCAACCCGGTCCATGTACACCCCTAAGTCCATTATTGCTTGATTAGAATTTAGGAACATAACTTTATGTAGTAGTCATTTCTTTCACTTTTAGGGGTCGTTTGGTATGAGGTATTAGAAAAAATAATGTAAGCATTAGCTGTATGCATTACTAATACCTTGTTTGGTACATTTTTTCAATTTATGTATAACTAATACTTGTATTAGTTATGCATCATACTTGGTATTATCCTATATATGTATAGCAATGCATAGAAAATCATGGTATTAGTAATACCAAGACTATTAATGCATGCATTGGTATGGTTAAAGATAAAATTATCCTTAAAGTGCCTTAAAACTAAAGAATATGGAGGGTATTTTTGTAAACAACTATTTTTCTTAAAAAATATACAATGCATTACAATTTTAATACGCCACACCAAATAGTAGATAAGAAATAATATTTGTATAACTAATGCTTGCATTACTAACCCATGCATTACTAATACACTTTATTCCGCACTATTCTTATACACCCTGCCAAACGACCCCTTACTTGTCTATCAATTTAAATTTATATTTTTACTTTTACTTGTTTATTTAAGCAAGTTAAGATAAAGATAACTTCTTTTTTTGTTTTACCTTTATCATTAACTGCTCATTTCTCAAATTATTGCCAAAACTTTCTAAAATACTAATAATTATGGTCAAAATTATAAAATACATACTTTATTCATTTATTATTAAAAGGGGTTTAAAATTTGAAACTAAAAATGAACGAAAGGAGTAGTGTATTAACTTCTACAATCCGTTGGGGCTTTCCAAGGGCTGGCTCACTATTTTGTTGGAAAAAGGATGTTTCAATGTGCATTTTGTCAAGCAATAGCAGCTTAATCAAATAACAATTACAACGTTGCGGCGGATTCATGATTTAATCTATATAAATTTAAGTTTTAATATTCTTCTAGTTGAACCCATTTTAATTTTAAAATTTATCTATTATTTATTATAATTTTATTTATTTATTACAGAAATATTTATACATCTAAAGTACTGAATTAAGTTAAATCCGATAACGCAAAGCTACATCCAACTCTGTTGAGTATTGGACCCTTGAATCCATGTTTGCCATATTTATTTATTTATGGTCGGCATATAGTAATACAATCCTCAAGATTAGACAAGACCAGCAAAATTTCGCAATGGATATTATTTATTCTCGAAAAAAGAAAATATTTAAAAGGTGTAAAAAGAGGGGAAAGTAGGAAAATGCAAGTGGCAAATTGGGTTGATAACATTTTAAATTTGCTCAAATGAATCGTCAGATTGTGAATAGCGCAGTCCAATAACTTTATCAAGCTACTCCAATATGTTTCTTTTAGTTTTTTAAAGAAGTTTTTGAGAAAAAAAAATTGAAGATGAGCTTTGAGAATTGAGGGAATTTCTCAATGACAATTTCTTCAACCCCACAAAAGCTCACAGATCATTAAATAAGCTACAATAATTCAAATACCTTTTTTTCTCTTTTTTTAAAAATCTAAGAGTTGTCAAAATGAATTTTATAGAGAAACGTTCCAATAGTTTGAGCCTAAAAGTTGGCTTATTTACTAAATATTCTTTTTTTCAATTTAATTTCATATACTATTTATTTTTAAATACCACATCTTTTTGTTCGTACGTGCACATAATATCTAAAATGACACTTCAACTTATAACTGTTTGACCAAAAGATATTGAAACTTTTTTTATCAAATCAATTAATGAAGATGAAGAGGTAAATCTTAGACACGCATTGTAACACCCCGTACATTCGGACTAGGTGTGGACCTATTAAACAGGTATTAATTTGATATTTCATACATGTGAAGTCCCATCGGGATTATTATAGGTAAAATGGTTGTTTCAAAATCAAGATGGAAGGAGAGGTGCATAAGATTTGACAAAATCGACTAAGTTTTCAGAAGGTCTATTTTCCATCAAGTTTTAGTGAAAATGTGTAATAAATTGGGGAAACCTTAAAGCATGAAAGTTGTAGGCCTTTGAAATAGCTTTCCAACCATATATTTTGGAACACGAACGGATCTCTGTGTAAAACGTTATGTGCATTTTACGGAGCAGTACCCGGTAGCGCGCCCATATGCGCGACCGCTCTAATTTTGAGGCAGTGTTACTGCCATTTAGCGTGTTCAGTAGCGCGAGCAAACCTCCAGGTGCGCGAGCGCGCTAGTGGGAGGTCGTTTTAAAGCTATATTTCGTCCCCCACAGCCCCAAAACATAAAGACTTGCTCTACAAAGGAGAACTCTCAAAAACCTATCCACCACCCAAGGTAAGTTCTAATGGTGATTCTAAGTTAATTTCAATTTTCCAACATCTTATTAACATGGGTAAACCCTCCATATCATTAGATATTTGATTGGGACATCATTGTCGAGAGGAGAAACCCTAGAACTCGAATTCAAGGAGATTGAATGTCAAAAAGGTAATAGCTTCACCCTCTAGTTGATTCTAGCATTGGTTTGATGACTATAAACCCTACTTCATGAGATATGAGTTGATGGGCTTGATAGAAAAGAATAAACGATTATAGGTTTGGGGTGTTAAGTGTTGATTATTGGTTAAGGGTGTTGTTTAGCTTATGGGTGATAAAGAATAATATCGATTATAACCATTTGAGATTTTAGAATTTATTTAGGAGTAAGAGAATGGGTTATTGGGTGTAGAAACACCATTAATAAGGACTATGAAGCTTTATGTCACCAAGTATTTGAGAAAATGCTTAAGTGACCAAAACATGAGAATTATTGCTAATAAGGAATCCATTTGACTTGTATTGATATAGATTAAAGTTGAAAGAGTTGGCGAATATTGTATTACGCTCAAGAGCAGGACGTTAAGATATGTGAGGCTAACTCTCTATGTTTGGAAATTTTAATGATTCTCCCTACACTGCGTTTCTTTTACGATGTATCAATTGCCTCAGAAATATAGTTAAGCCTAGTTCCTTGAATAGTTGTAAAACTTCTATTCCCTAGCTTCATAACTCGTTCATGACTTTCATTCTGAACGTTGTGAGCTCAGTTCGTATTCAATATAGACTTGGGTTTGATTCCCCGAAGTCTCAGTATAGCTTACTCAGCATGTCATAAACAATTGCAGTTTCAGTGTTCATAACCAGTTCAAGAATACATGTCTCATTCTAGTCCTATTCAGTATTCCAGTATAATGTAACTCAGTGTGATCCAGTATTCTAGTATCATATAACTCAGCGTGATTTAGTATTTCACTATTATGTATTGCAGTATGATTCTCAATTCCTCATTTTAAATCCCTGAATGTTGAACACCTATATTTGGGCCTGAGGCCGCAACTAATTCTTTATGCATCTTTGGGCCCGAGGCCGCAGTTTATGCTTTATGCATTTTGGACCTGAGGTCGCAGTTATGTATACGTATATTTGGTCCTGAGGCCACAGTTTGTGCACACATATATTGGGTCTGAGGCCGTTGTTTAATATTCAGATAAACAGGTTGTTCATCATTCAGAGGAGGGAGTACTCATATCCTTACTTCCTTTATTCAGTACAGTTATCAGTTATCGGTTATCTTTTCAGCTATCAGTTATCAGTTATGAGTTCAGTTATTAGTTATCTTTTCAGTTATCACTTCATTTTCAGTTTCAGTATTTATAATTTTTTCTTTCAGTTGCTTTACATACCAGTACAATTCAAATGTACTGACGTCCCTTTTGCCCGGGGGCCTGCATCTCACAATGCAGGTAATGATTTACGGGTTGATGATTTCGAGTGCTAGGATTCTTATACCAGCTATTTGGTGATCCCATTTATTTCAGGGCATCATCATTACCTTACAGTCTCCAGTATTTCCAGACAGTCAATGTTTTCAGTATTTCATTAGAGGCTTTATAGACTAGAGTAACAGTTAGATGGAGTCACATGCTTTTCATGTTAAGCTATGTTGGCTACAAATATGTTTCAAAATTGTATTAGTATTTTCGCACTTTAATTTATATCATTCAGACTTTCAGTATATCAGCATGTGTTAGTTTATTTTCTGCATTTAGTATGTTATGATACCACATGTTGATTCAGCCAGCTAGTTGGTTCGCTCGGTCACATGTAGTCAGACACCGAGTTCCGTGTTACATCCAGGCCCAGGTTCGGGGTGTGACAAAGCTTGGTATTAGAGCCCTAGGTTCAAGAGTCCTAGGGAGTCTATGAAGCCGTGTCCAGTGGAGTTTCCTTTATATGTGTGTGTCGGCCACTCATATAAACGGTTAACTACCAAGACATCTAGAATTGTCTCATTTCTTTCTACTCTATATCGTGCCATGAAACTTAGAGAAATAGTTAACCTTCTCTTCCTATCGAATTCCAAACGTATTGGATGCCCAAGCGACGCGCAGGAGAAACCTAAAGTCCTAGAGAGGATAATTCCTCATTGAGGTATAATTATGGAGTATAGGTTGGTAAATATGAGACTTGAGAGGACGTTAAAAGTGGGATGCAATGGATAGTAGTACAGATTGAAGCATAACCTTATCAGAAAATACAAAAGCAGTTATCACGTCTTATGGTTATCAGTTTACCTCAGTTACCAGTTATACATTCTTTTAGTTAGCAAGTTTATGGTTACACCAGTATTCGGTTATATGCTTACCAGATCTCCAATTTACAGTGTATCAAAATTATGGTGACTTGTGAGTACACAGTGATGCCTATGGGTGCTAAAAGAAAATGTAAGTAATAGTGATCATAGTGAAACTTGCCATGTTGTAGGTTCGGATTAAGACCAAGACTCACCGGATGGCACATGAAGTGAATTATCAGATGATGGTATACTTTGAAGGATAAGTTTGTGCATTGTAGTGTATTTGTGTGTGTTTTACCTCCTAGAACGACTTTATTTAATTATTGAAAATGGAGCCACAAGTTGGATGATGATAATTCAGATGTCAGACCCTAACATTGGTCACTATAGGTTTGGACAGAAAAGAGCCTAAGGGTAAAATACCTAGGAATCAGAAATGTTTGTTATTACCAAAGATGTGATTTCGTACAACTCATGCAAATGACTAGAAGATATGGAGTATTCAATGAGAACCAAGAGCAGCCAATATTAAATTTCATGGAATGAGTTTTAGTTGTTTAGATTTATTCAAATCAGAAATAGAAGTACCACGTTAGTAAGCTACTATAAGAAGCAACTATTGATGTAAGATAAAAGATATGGTAGTCCCCCCCCCCCCTAGGTTATCTGAGTAAGTGATTACCCAGGATGTTTATAGTATGATATGATTTAGTATTGTATAGAAAGTTTGGGGGTTAGATATCCCAATTTCATTTAAGGCAGATGAATTCCGAAAGTGTGATCCATGCACATAGTTTTTTTTTTAAAAAAAAGGGATAGTATGCGATCGTAGAACAAGGCTGGATGGTGAGGGAAGTTAGAATAATCTTATGCTTCACTTTAGTTATTCAAGTAGGAGAAGAAAATATGATGCCAGCAAGTGGTTAGTAAAAAAGATAGTAAGTAAGTTTTGAGTTGATATAATGAATTAGCAATTTCAGCAGAGCTAGTAGAGGTACAATTTGATCTACTTAGTAAAGTTAACAATAGTGAGTGGATGAAAGTTTGAAATACCGAACATGTGTTAGAATCCAACGAGTTTAAGTTAAATCCGAAGTACAATGATAGTGGGAAAAACAATCAGCTAGCAATAAGAGAGCAAACTATAGAAGAATAGCCATTAGGAATTATCGAAATGTGGTTTCTCCAGGATTGACAGTGTGAGCAGAGTTAAATTATTAAGAGTGTGTATGATAGTTGTGAATACATTAGCTTTCCGTTATGTGAATAATTTAGTTTCCCTAGTAAGAAAGATTTCTCAGAAGTAAGTTGGAAGATGAGTCGTCATTGACATAGAGTGCAAAGTATTGCAGAAAGTAAGGAAAGTTATTTGGATCCCAACAAAAAGAGAAGGATCCGCAAGTATAAGACCTTTGGTCTTAGGGGGTGATGTGAAAACCATCAGTAAGTGTAGTTAAATATCTGAAACTCGAATAGTAGCATGGGATATGAAAAAGAAAACAAGTTCGATAATGAGGGAAAAATTGTATAATTACCACAAGGATTATGTCTAGCATGTGTAAGAAAAATCAAAGTGAGTAGAATGATCACAGAGTTTATTCATTGATGATAAAGCGATCACAGAAAGCTATAACATCATGCCCAGTTATGTATCACGAGGGTAGTGCCATTGCACGAGACTCTAGTCTTTAGAGTACTGGTTAAATACTTAGCTCACAACAATCCTATAAGTGTTTTCAGTAAGTTCTTAAGAAGATCAAGTGTGGGAAGTATAACTCATGATTGAGGTAGATAAGACAACTCTGGTGAAAGAAGTTCACCGCTTAGCCTAGCTAGGAGTTCAATTTGCGTACCCCAAAGATAGTAGAGTTGTTGTCTAGAAAAGGACTTGTTCCCCTTTAGTAGACATTGAGCAGGAGGAAAATTTGATGATCCCTACGTGTTGCAGTTGAAAGAGGAGATTCACAAGTATAAGACGATGACTTTTGAATAAGGGGGAGATGGTGGTACTTTGAAGTACCAAGATAGATTATGTGTTTCGGACATAGATGGACTTAAAGAGGGAAGATCATGCTAGAAGCCTAGAATTTCAGGTATTCTATTTACTCAGGTAACGCAAATATGTATCATGGTCTTAAGGAGGTTTTTTAGTGGACCAGCATGAGCAAGAACGTCACAGACCTTGTGGCCAAATTGTCTGAAATGTTTGCAAGTGAAAGTCGGGCAGCAGAAAGCCTAGTGTTTTATCACAGAATGCACATATTTTGAGTGGAGATAGTAAATATGAAATTTATAACGGGATTATCTTGCTCATTTTAAAAGCATGATTTGATTGGATGATCGTAAATCGACTTACCAAGTCAGCACATTTCCTGCTAGTAAAGACTACAGATCCAACAGAAGATTATACCAAGTTATGCATTCAGGAAATCATCTGAGATATGGGACTCCGTTGTCCGTCATTTCGGATTGTGGTGCTCAGTTTAAAATGAACTTTTAGAAGTTCTTTCAGAAATGATTAGGCACACGTTTTTCATCCTCAGAAAGATGGTCAGGTAGAGCGCATTATTCAAACAATTGATGATATATCCTTGATGTTAAAAGTAATTGGGATGATCACATACCTCTCAATGACCTTGCTAAAAATAACACCTACCATTCTAGTATCAAGATAACACTATGCGAGACTCTGAATAGGCGAAGGTGTAGATCGCCAATTGGTTGGTCCAAAGTTGGTAAAGAGGAGTTGTTGGGACCAAATTTAGCCTAGCAGACTATGGAGAAAGTCAAGTTGATTCTAGAGTGTTTGAAGATGTTATAGTTCCAAGTTGATGATTGGGTGTCTATGAAAGTTTCACCTATGAAAGGCGTTATGAGATTTGGGAAGAAAGAGAAGCTCAGTCCCAAATATATCACGTCGTATATGGTCCTACAAAAGATCGGTCAAATAGCTTATGAGTTGGAGTTGCCACCAGAATTAGCGGTGGTATAACCAGTATTTTCACGTATCATGTTATAACATTCAAGTTTCCAGTACTCAAATACTCATGTCAGTTCAGTACTTAGATATTCAAGTCAGTTCAGTACTCAGATACTCATGTCATCTCAATACTCAACTACTTATGTTAGTCCAATACTTAGACATTCATGCCAGCTTAGTACTCAGACTACTCAAATATTCGTGCCAGTTCAATATTCATGTATCCATGTTAGTTCAGTATTCACATATTCATGTCAAACCAATATTCAGTCAATACAGTAGTCATTCAGTTCAGTAATTATGTATTCATTAAGTTTAGCATAAAAGTTTTAATGAAAGTTCATGTTTGCACCAGACTCATTTAAGGTCCGGAGTTAACAGAAGTTACAGTCAAGACAATCATTCGAGGACGAATGATCCCAAGAGGGAGATAATGTAACACCCCGTACATTCGGACTAGGTGTGGACCTATTAAATGAGTATTAATTTGATATTTCATACATGTGAAGTCCCATCGGGATTATTATGGGTAAAATGGTTGTTCCAAAATCAAGATGGAAGGAGAGGTGCATAAGATTTGACAAAATCGACTAAGTTTTCAGAAGGTCTATATTCCATCAAGTTTTAATGAAAATGTGTAATTAATTAGGGAAAACTTAAAGCATTAAAGTTTTAGGCTTTTGAAATATCTTTCCAACGATATATTATGGAGCCCGAACGGATCTCTTTGTAAAAGGTTATGTGCATTTTACGGAGCAGTACCCGGTAGCGCGCCCAATAGCGCACCCATATGCGCGACCGCGCTAATTTTGAGGCAGTGTTACTGCCATTTAGCACGTTCAGTAGCGCGAGCAACCTCGAGGTACGCGAGCACGGTAGTGAGGGGTCATTTTAAAGCTATATTTCGTCCCCCACAGCCCCAAAACATAAAAACTTGCTCTACAAAGGAGAACTCTCAAAAACCTAACTCCTTAAGGGTCCTTCCATCACCCAAGGTAAGTTCTAATGGTGATTCTAAGTTAATTTCAATTTCCCAACATCTTATTAACATGGGTAAACCCTCCATATCATTAGATATTTGATTGGGACATCATTGTTGAGAGGAAAAATCCTAGAACTCGAATTCAAGGAGATTGAACGTCAAACAAGTAATAGCTTCACCCTCTAGTTGATTCTAGCATTGGTTTGATGATTATAAACCCTAGTTCATGAGATATGAGTTGATGGGTTTGATAGAAAAGCATAAACGATTATAGGTTTGGGGTGTTGAGTGTTGATTATTGGTTAAGGGTGTTGTTTAGCTTATGGGTGATAAAGAATAATATCGATTATAACCATTTGAGATTTTAGAATTTATTTAGGAGCAAGAGAATGGGTTATTGGATGTAGAAACACCATTAATAAGGACTATAAATCTTTATGTCACCAAGTATTTGAGAAAATGCTTAAGTGACCAAAACATGAAAATTATTGCTAATATGGAATCCATTTGACTTGTATTGATATAGATTAAAGTTGAAAGGATTGGCGAATATTGTATTACGCTCAAGAGCAGGACGTTAAGGTATGTGAGGCTAACTCTCTATGTTTGGAAATTTTAATAATTCTCCCTACACTACGTTTCTTTTACGACGTATCAATTGCCTCAGAAATATAGTTAAGCCTAGTTCCTTGAATAGTTGTAGAACTTCTATTCCCTAGCTTTATAACTCATTCATGACTTTCATTCTGAACGTTGTGAGCTCAGTTCGTATTCAATATAGACTTGGGTTTGATTCCCCGAAGTCTCAGTATAGCTTACTCAGCATGTCATAAACAGTTGCAGTTTCAGTGTTCATAACCAGTTCAAGAATACATGTCTCATTCTAGTCCTATTCAGTATTCCAGTATAATGTAACTCAGTGTGATCCAGTATTCCAGTATCATATAACTCAGCGTGATTCAGTATTTCACTATTATGTATTGCAGTATGATTCTCAGTTCCTCATTTTAAATCCCTGAATGTTGAACACCTATATTTGGGCCTGAGGCCGCAACTAATGCTTTATGCATCTTTGGGCCTGAGGCCGCAATTTATGCTTTATGTATTTTGGAACTGAGGTCACAGTTATGTATACGTATACTTGGGCATAAGGCCGTACAATTCAAACGTACTGACGTCCGTTTTGCCTGGGGCCTGCATCTCACAATGCAGGTAATGATTTACAGGTTGATGATTCCGAGTGCTAGGATTCTTGTATGGGCTATTTGGTGATCCCAATTCTTTCATGGCAACATTATTACCTTACCGTCTTCAGTATTTCCAGACAGTCAATGTTTTCAGTATTTTATTAGAGGCTTTATAGACTAGAGTAACAGTTAGACAGAGTCACATGCTTTTCATTTTAAGTTATGTTGGCTACAAATATGTTTCAAAATTGTATTAGTATTTCCGCACTTTGATTTATATCATCGTGACTTTCAGTATATCAAAATGTGTTAGTTTATTTTCCACATTTAGTATGTTATGATACCACATGTTGATTCAGCCAGCCAGTTGGTTCGCTCGATCACATGTAGTCAGGCACCGAGTGCCGTGTTACGTCTAGGCCCAGGTTCGGGGCGTGACACTCATAGTAAATCTCAGATCTATAAACAAATTAGAAATGATGAATAAGATAAAATAGGGGAGATCAATCTCATTGATATTTTTCATTTCATTTCCACCAATTGATGGAGATAATCCCTTTACATAGTGTATGGAAGATTGTTTTATCTTTTTTTTACTAAGAAGATTATAGAGGAGAGAAAAAAGAGAAAAAGTTCTCCCCCCCCCCCGCTAGGAAGGTCCCCTCTATATAGTCATGTAGTCTTTGTTATGTTCATGGGTTAATGCACCTTCATACGACGTCTATTTTCGTCGTTACCTGAGTAGTGTTCTTCGACTTAGCGGGTACTGTGAGTACGTGGTTTGGAGCAAATTATGACGTCTTTCGCTGTCCCGCCGCTTGGGTGAGACCCCATTTGTATTGACCACAGTAGTCCAATTTTGACCAATACAGTTAGTCCTCCATCTGCTGGGGTCGTCTCTTGTCGGGCCCGGCAGACGGATCATGATTTTTACACATCTAAGAGAAATCTGACTATCTACCCTTTGGGTATGATTTTTAGATTCAAGTGATGTAACAGTTCTCTTGTGATGCCCTTGGACCATCGCGACCATTTCAGAATCGAAAACTCGTTTAACTTGAAATGTCATTCGTGGTTACCAGCATTATGACACACGTTCTAGGGAATTAAACCGTTTTGTGCCCTACTAGCTTCGATTGGCGACTCTTGGATTTCGCGCTTGAGAATTTATGTCTCTTATAAATAGAAGGAAAGTACCATTCGATTGACACACTTCTTTTCCTTCACTTGAAAGAAAATTGTGAGTCTTCTTTTCTCCTGATACTTCGGATTTTTTCTTTTCTTCGGTTAGCCAGGAACTTTCGTCTTAGTCTCTTCTTCTTTCTTCCATCCCTTTGTTTTGTCAAATTGATACAGATGGCTGGTAATTCTTCTCATGGTGATCATCCTGCCACAACTCCGGTGCCGGAAAGCGATGTTCTTGCCACTACAGGGGTAGAAGTTGTGGAAGATGAGGGGGTTCCGACGGCGGCTTAGATCTTGCCTCGCCCTGGGAAACCATGGAATGATTTCCACAGTATCGCCGAGGAGGAGCCGGAACCTGCTTCTTCTGTTATGAATGCGGAGGGGATCCCAGAATTGAAGGCCAGGTGGGGAATCCCTCGCCACATCGAAATGCTGCCGGCGGTGGGGGATGACACAGTCTATTTTGACCGCCCAGGGTCCTGCGCGTTCTATGCCTACCCCTTCATTGTTGGGTACACGATCTCTCTCCCTCTATTGCTAGTGGATTTTTGCCACTTTTACGAGGTATGCTCGGCTCAACTTTCGTCGTACCTGTATAAATTGTTCCTCATGCTGCTCAAGTTTGCAGAGCTAGCTGTTCGGGAGATCACTTTGAGGCACATGCTCAATATCTTCGCTCCCCAACTCATACATGGCACAATGAATCATATGAGCCACTAAGGGATGAAGAGTCTGGTGGTGGAAATGGACGACAGAGCCAACCATCATTTCTACAATAATTACTTTTATATGCGGACCGAGTACCTTGTGGCAGATCCAACAGGCTTCCCCGAGAAATGGAATTTTGCACGTAAGTTTCTATACTTTTGGTCGGAATGATGCTCGATCGCTTTTTTTGGGCAGTATTTAAAATTATTTTTTGTTTACAGCCTCGAAACTACCCTGCAACTGTTGACGGTATTCATGAGTGGGTGAACACCATCATTCCTCATACGGCGGGGGTCCGCACATGGTTGTCCTTCTATGATAAATACTGATGCAAGCCCATTACTGGTGAGTAATAGCATTTTTTATTTTCGCTATTCTTTTCCCTCTCCCATTTTATGACCTTGTTGCTTATGTGATGTTCGTCGATATTAGGGAGAGTGCGGAGAGCGAGGGCTCCTCTACTAGCATTTAGTCAGCCTACAACATCCGCTCGCCCTGCCTTAGGGTTTACTACCCGACCTTCGTCGAGCGCCGCTTCATTTGAATCTACGCCGTGGCCGTGTACAAGGAGGCTACTCCTAGAACTGAGATTCCGACCCCTGTCACCCACCCAATAAGGGAATCTTCCCGTGCCAAAGACGGGAAGGGTCCATCAAAGAGGCGGCGAGTGCAGTCTGAAATGGCTTCTTCGGCCATGGTACGTCCAGAGGATGACCTCCCCTAGACGGGGTCTGAGTTGGGAGTTGATGCCATGCCACATGTAGAAACAAAGCCACCCGTTACGTCTGCCCATCGACGGAGCCGCTATGATTGACCAACAACCTGCCGCGATAAGAGGTCAGACTCTAGAGGCCATTGTTACTGCTTTAGACGGGCATTCATCTTCGGTGTTGGGTCGTGCTTCCTCCTCGGTCGCGAAAAGGGGAAAGGGTGTCATGGTCGACAACTATGTATCTTAGTCTGATCTTGATCCTGATGATGTCAGGATGTTTGAAGAGGGTCTTACACGTTCGGTGGTTCATGCAGGAGGCTCGTCCCATATTATTGAGATCACATCAGATATTAACCTTCTAGGAGATACGGAGGACCTGGTGTCGCAGTTTGACCTGGTATGTTCTATTGCCGAGAGCTAGGCTCTTCGGTACGTTCCTGATATTGGTTTGATGCATGAAGTGGCCACTATGGCCTTGAGGGTATGTTTCACTTTTCTTTCATGTTCTTTTCATTTTTCTCGACGATATGGCCTTAGCCCGTCTTTTCATTATTCAGACATACATGGTGGAAATAGAGAATGCTCATAGGGCTAACATTCGGGCCAAGATTTTCCTGATGATGCTGGAGAAATATTGGCGCTATCTCAATAAGTGTCGTGAGAGGCATAAGCGGCTGAAGGCAAACCCTGGTGGTCGATCCCTCAGCGAGGAATTGGAGAAGAGGGATGAGTTAATGCAGGCTATTTGCAGAAATAGTGTAGTCGAGGAGCAACTTCGTGCAAAGGATGAAGAGCTTGAGTTGGGCAAAGGGGTTACTATAGAGTGTGAATATCTTCAGGGGAAGTTGAGGTCGATGCAATCTGAGATGGATCAGAATTTTATCAGGTTCGAGGCGATGAGCGCGGAGTGGATGGAAAAGTTGACCGAGTTGGAGAGAAAAGTTGCCAGGTAAGAAAACATCGAGAGTGCTCGGTCATCGGCTTTGGCGAGGGCGGTGGCTCTAGAGAACACTATCCGCATCCTCCAATCTGAGTAGGAATAGGAGAGGGCGACGACCACGCTAAGGGAAGTGAGGCTCGAGGAGCCGCATCAGTGAGATTGACCGGGAGGCGTCGACCTTAGGGGATCAAACTCTTGAGGCCGAAAAGAAGGAACTGTTGGCTCAAGTCGAATCTTCCTCCGTCGTCGTTCCCCGTCATTTGCACGAGCATCGGGTTCATGCTGAAGCAAGCGATATATATATATATATATATATATAAGAGTTTGTGAGAGGGGGGCAATGTTTTCGAGGCCGTATATGAAGGAGCATGGGCGAAGGCACGAGAGGCTCGTGTTAACTGTGGATATGACCCTGCGACGCTAAAGGCCGATGAGGGTGGTGATGATAAAGGAGGACTTCCTGGAGATGGTGGTGAAGAGGGTGGCGGTGATGACGCCGAGTGAAAGAATTGATGTCTTTGTTTTTTTTTAATTATTGGTTGTTTATTGTTTTTTCTTGGATTCTGTTGGTATTAGCCATATGTAATCTACGGCAGTTTCGCAGTGGCTTCGTATATAGAGGAATTTTTCATTGTTGTACACCTCCTGTATTTCTTTCCCTATTTTTTTTCATAACTCTAGTGCAAAGATGTAGATCTCTGTGTGGCGAGTTCCCGATTCTTACGGAATTTAATGCCAAATGGATTGAGTAGGCTTTTGATGACAACTTTAGATGTCGGGATGGTATTTTTGAACTTGTGTCAAAGTACTGTCCCATCACGGTTCGGATGGAGTCGAACTCTTTTTTCTAATAATGACCATAGCCATAAGGATGTTACTTTCGAGCTTATATCGAAGTATTATCCCATCGTGAGTCCCAGTTTTATTTCACCCTTTTTTTATTTAAAATGGCCGTTAGCCTCAAGGATGTTTTGAACTTTCGTCGAAATATTATCCCGACGTTGTTAAATCGAAGTCGAACTCTTTTCTTTGGCGAAGGCCCTTGGCCTTAAGGGTGTTATTTCAAATTTTCATCGAAATATTAACCCGTTGTTGTTCAATCGACGCTGAAATATTCTCCTTAGCGAAGGCTCTTGACCTTAAGGGTGTTATTTTGAATTTTCATCAAAATATTAACTCGTTGTTGTTCGATCGAGGTCAAACTCTTCCCTTTGGAAAATGCCCTTGGCCTTAAGGGTGTTATTTAGAATTTCTATCAAAATATTAACCTGTAATTGTTCGATCGAGGTCGAACTCTACTCTTGGGCGAAGGCCCTTGGCCTTAAAGGTGTTATTTCAAACTTTCATCAAAATATTAACCCATCGTGGCTCGATCGAGATCGAACTATTCTCTTTGACGAAGGCCCTTGAACATAAGGGTGTTATTTCGAACTTTCGTCAAAATATTAACCCGTCATTGTTCGATCGAGGTCAAACTCTTCTCTTTGGTGAAGGCCCATGGCCTTAAGGGTATTGTTTTGAAATTTCGTTGAAATATTAACTCGTCATTGTTCGATCGAGGTCGAAATCTTCTATTTCGTGAAGGACCTTGGCCTTAAGGGTGTTATTTCAAACTTTCATCGAAATATTAACCACTCATTGTTCGATCGAGGTAGAATTCTTTTCTTTGGTGAAGGCCCTTGGCCTTAAGGGTGTTGTTTCAAACTTTTGTCGAAATATTAACCCGTCGTTGTTCAATCGAGGTCGAACTCTTCTCATTGGCGAAGGCCCTTGGCCTTAAGGGTGTTATTTTTAACTTTCGTCGAAATATTAACCCGTCGTTGTTCGATCGAGGTCGAACACTTTTTTTTGTCGATGGTCCTTGGTCTTAAGGGTTTTGTTTTGAACTTTTGTCAAAATTTTAACCCGTCATTGTTCTATCGAGATCGAACTCTTTTCTTTAGCGAAGGTCCTTGTCCTTAAGGGTGTTGTTTCAAACTTTCGTCAAAACATTAACCCGTCGCTGTTCGATCGAGGTCGAACTCTTCTTTTTTGCGAAGGCCTTTGGCCTTAAGGGTGTTATTTCAAACTTTTGTCGAAATTTTAATTCGTCGTTGTTAGATTGAGGTCAATCTCTTCTCTTTCACAAAGGCCCTTAGCCTTAAGTGTGTTGTTTCAAACTTTCGTCGAAATATTAACCCGTCATTGTTCGATCGAGATCGAACTCTTCTCTTTGGCGAAGGCCCTTGGCCTTAAGGGTGTTATTTTAAACTTTCATCGAAATATTAACCCGTCGTTGTTCGATCGAGGTCGAACTCTTCTCTTTGGCAAAGGCCCTTGGCCTTAAGGGTGTTATTTCGAACTTTCGTCAAAATTTTTACCCGTCGTTGTTCGATCGAGATCGAACTCTTTTCTTTGGAGAAGGCCCTTTTTTCGGTATACCGATCTGCGCTTCCCGGGTGAGTCCCAGTTTGTTTGATCTTATTTGCATCAAAGGGGGTGGTGTCGGGGAGCATAAAACACTACTGTTTTTCTCGCACTCGTATCATGCGCATGTTGGAGTCTCCTTATCTAATATTTTCGCTTTTCGATCTTGAGATGTCATTGGTGGGTGGGACAATGAGTTACACTTTGACCTCGGGGATGTCCCCCTCGTCAACCCATTCCCTAGGAAGACTCTTTTGGGACAACTTCTGGGTGAGGGAGAGAGTGCAGTTTAAGGGGCGTCATTTTCTGGAAGTTGGGTTGTCAAGTGGACGATATTTTGATTACTTTGTAGTAATTTCCCATTCTTATATTGAGATGTTGCTTTAGTCGCTCGTGCGCGCGGCGCTTGCGTTCCTTTTTGAGTGAACAAGAGAAGGTGGACCATCATGCTATTCTCCTTACCCCAATCCAAGGAGTTGGTGAATGAGGGTGGATCTATAGCGTAGCTCATTTTGCTTGGCATTTCAATGGCTTATGGCGCAGTGTCTTCTGAATTTGACAGTCGTATTCTGCTCTTCTTCCCCAACTTTATCGTGCCTTGGCCCCACACGGTTTTGGGCTTGCTTTGGCTGGTTCCTGGGTTGCCTGGCGTGCGGGGAGGATGTTGGTCGTAGTTTCCACTTGTATATAGCATCATGATCTAGGTTGGCATGTGAGGTTTACTTACCGCTCTTTTTGGTGGGCGATCATGTTTACGGTTTTTTATCTGGAAGAGACTAGGGAATTTCACTAAGAAATCCCTACAGACGGCGCTAAATTGTTTGAACAAAAGATATTGAAACCTTTTTTATTAAATCTATTAATGAAGATGAAGAGGTAAATCTTAGTCACGCATCGTAAATTCCATATCTATACACAAATCAGAAAATGATGAATAAGATAAAATAGGGCGATCAATCTCATTGATGTTTTTCATTTCATTTTCCACCAATTGATCGAGTTAATCCCTTTACATAATGTATGAAAGATTGTTTTATCTTCTTGGTTCATGCGGGAGGCCCATCCCATATTCTTGAGATCGCATCAGATATTAACCTTCTGGGAGATACGGAGGACCTGGTGCCGCAGTTTGACCTCTTGTGTTCTACTGCCGAGAGCTAGGCTCTTCGGTACGTTCCTGATATTTGTTTGATGCATGAAGTGGCCGCTATGATCCTGAGGGTACGTTTCACTTTTCTTTCATGTTCCTTTCATTTTTCTTGACGATCTGGCCTTAGCCCGTCTTTTCGTTATTTAGACATACATGGTCAAAATTGAGAGTGCTTGTAGGGCCAACACTCGGGCCAAGATTTTCCTGACGATATTGGAGAAATATTGGCGCTATCTCAATAAGTGCCTTAAGATGCATGAGCAGCTGAAGGCAAATCCTGGTGGTCGATCCTCGGCGAGAAATTGGAGAAGAGGGATGAGTTAATGCAGGCTATTTACAGAAATAGCGTACTCGAGGAGCAACTTCGTGCAAAGGATGAAGAGTTTGAGTTGGGCAAAGGGGTTGCTGCAGAGTGTGAATATCTTCAGGGGAAGCTGAGGTCGATGCAATCTAAGATGGATCAGAATGTTATCAGGGTAGAGGCGATGAGCGCGGAGTGGATGGAAAAGTTGACCGAGTTGGAGAGAAAGGTTGCCAGGTTAGAAAACATCGAGAGTGCTTGGTCATCGGCTTTGACGAGGGCGGTGGCTCTAGAGAACACTATCCACATCCTCCAATCCGAGCAGGAATCGGAGAGGGCGACAGCCACGCTAAGGGATGCGAGGCTCGAGGAGCGCATTGGTGAGATTGAGTGAGAGGAATCGACCTTAGGGGAACGGACTCTTGAGGCCGAAAAGGACGAACTGTTGGCTCAAGTAGAATCTTCCTCCGCCACTGTTCCCCGTCATTTGCACGAGCATTGGGTTCATGCTAAATCCCAGTGATAAATAAATATATATATATATATATATATATAAGAGTTTGTGAGGGGGGGCAATGTTTTCGAGGCCGCATATGAAGGAGCACGGGCGAAGGCATGAGAGGCTCGTGTTAATGGTGGATATGACCCTGCGACGCTAGAGGCCGATGAGGGTGGTGATGATAAAGGAAGACTTTCTGGAGATGGTGGTGAAGAGGGTGGAGGTGATGACGCCGAGTGAAAGAATTGATGTCTTTGTTTTTTTATTTATTGGTTGTTTATTGTTTTTTCTTGGATTCTGTTGGTATTAGTCGTATGTAATCTACGGCTATTTGCGCAGTGGCTTCGTATAAAGAGGAATTTTTCATTTTGTACACCTCCTGTATTTCTTTCCCTATTTTGTTTTTCACAACTCTAGTGCAAAGAAGTAGATCTCTGTGTGGCGAGTTCCCGATTCTTACGGAATTTAATGCCAAACGGATTGAGAAGGATTTTGATGACAGCTTTACATGTCGGGACGGTATTTTTGAACTTGTGTCAAAGTAATGTCCCATCACGGTTCGGATGGAGTCGAACTCTTTTTCTAATAACGACCTTAGCCGTAAGGATGTTACTTTCGAGCTTATATCGAAGTACTATCCCGCCGTGAGTCCCAGTTTTATTTCCCCCTTTTTATTTAAAATGGCCCTTGGCTCAAGGATGTTTCGAACTTTCGTCGAAATATTATCCCGACGTTGTTCAATCAAAGTCAAACTCTTCTCTTTGGCGAAGCCCTTGGCCTTAAGGGTGTTATTTCAAATTTTCATCGAAATATTAACCCGCTGTTGTTCAATCGAGGTCGAACTATTCTCTTTAGCGAAGGCCATTGGCATTAAGGGTGTTATTTTGAATTTTCATCGAAATATTAACCCGTTGTTGTTTGATTAAGGTCGAACTCTTCCCTTTGGCAAAGGCCCTTGGCCTTAATGGTGTTATTTAGAATTTTTATCGAAATATCAACCCATCGTTATTCAATCGAGGTCGAAATCTTCTCTTGGGCGAAGGCCCTTGGCCTTAAGGGAGATATTTCAATCTTTCGTCGAAATATAAACCCGTCGTTTCTCGATCGATGTAGAACTCTTCTCTTTGGCGAAGGCCCTTGGACATAAGGGTGTTATTTCGAACTTTCGTCGAAATATTAACCTGTCGTTGTTCGATCGAGGTCGAACTCTTCTCTTTGGTGAAGGCCCTTGGCCTTAAGGGTGTTGTTTCGAAATTTCGTCGAAATATTAACCCATCGTTATTCGATAGAGGTCGAAATATTCTCTTTATCGAAGGACCTTGGCCTTAAGGGTGTTATTTTGAACTTTCGTTGAAATATTAACCCGTCATTATTCGATCGAGGTCGAACTCTTTTCTTTGGCGAAGGCCCTTGGCTTTAAGGGTGTAGTTTCGAACTTTCGTCAAAATATTAACCCGTCGTTATTCGATCGAGGTCGAACTCTTCTCATTGGCGAAGGCCCTTGGCCTTAAGGGTGGTATTTCGAACTTTCGTCGAAATATTAACCCGTCGTTGTTCGATCGAGGTCGAACTCTTTTCTTTGGCAAAAGCTCTTGGTCTTAATGGTTTTGTTTCGAACTTTCGTCAAAATTTTAACCCGTCGTTGTTCGATCGAGATCGAACTCTTTTCTTTAGCGAAGGCCCTTGGCCTTAAGGGTGTTGTTTAGAACTTCCATCAAAACATTAACCCGTCGTTGTTCGATCGATGTCAAACTCTTCTTTTTGGCGAAGGCCCTTGGCCTTAAGGGTGTTATTTCAAACTTTCGTCGAAATATTAACCCGTCGTTGTTCGATCGAGGTCGAACTCTTTTCTTTGACGAAGGCCCTTAGCCTTAAGGGTGTTATTTCAAACTTTCGTCGAAATATTAACCAGTCGTTGTTCGATCGAGGTCAAACTCTTCTCTTCACCGAAGGCCCTTGGCCTTAAGGGTGTTATTTCGAACTTTTATCGAAACATTAACCCATCGTTGTTTGATCGAGGTCAAACTCTTCTCTTTGGCGAAGGCCCTTGGCTTAAGGGTGTTATTTTGAACTTTCGTCGAAATATTAATCCATCGTTGTTCGATCGAGGTCGAACTCTTCTCTTTAGCGAAGGCCCTTGGCCTTAAGTGTATTATTTCGAACTTTTATCGAAATTTTTACCCGTCATTGTTCGATCGAGAGCCAACTCTTTTCTTTGGTCAAGGCCCTTTTTTCGGTATACCGCTTCCCGGGTGAGTCACAATTCATTTGATCTTATTTGCATCGAAGGGGGTGGTGTCGGGGACCATAAAACGCTGATGTTTTACTCGCACTCGTATCATGCACATGTTAGAGTCTCCTTGTCTAATCTTTTCGCTTTCCGGTCTTGAGATGTCACTGGTGGGTGGGACAATGAGTTACACTTTGACCTCGGGGATGTCCCCCTCGTCAACCCAGTCCCTGGGAAGACTCTTTCGGGAGAACTTCTGGGTGAGGGAGAGAGAGTGCAGTTTAAGGGGCGTCATTTTCTGGAAGTTGGGTTGTGAAGTGGACGATATTTCGGTTGCTTTGTAGTAATTTCCCATTCTTCAGTTGAGATGTTGCTTTGCTCGCTCGTCCGCGCGGCGCTTGCGTTCCTGTTTGAGTGAACAGCAGAAGGTGGGACAACATGATATTCTCCTTACCCCGATCTGAGGAGTTGGTGAATGAGGGTGGATCTATAGAATAGCTCGGTTTTCTTGGCATTTCAATGGCTTCTGGGGCAGTGCCTTCTGAATTCGGCAGCCGTATTCTGCTCTTCTTCCCCACCTTTTTCGTGCCTTGGCCCCGGCGGTTTTGGGCTTGCTTTGGCTAGTTACTGGGCTGCCCGGCGTGCGGGGAGGATGTTGGTTGTAGCTTCCGCTTATATATAGCATTATGACCTAGGTTGGCGTGTGAGATTTACTTACCGCTCTTTTTGGTGGTTGATCATGTTTAGGGTTTTTTTATCTGGAAGAGACTAGGGAATTTCACTAAGAAATCCCCACAGATAGCGCCAAATTGTTTGACCAAAAGATATTGAAACCTTTTCTATTAAATCAATTAATGAAGATGAAGAGGTAAATCTTAGTCACTCATAGTAAAATCCAGATCTATAAACAAATCAGAAAATGATGAATAAGATAAAATAGGGCGATCAATCTCATTGATGTTTTTCATTTTATTTTCCACCAATTGATCGAGTTAATCCCTTCACATAATGTACGAAAGATTGTTTTATCTTCTTTTTGCTAAGAAGATTACGTGGTTTGGAGTAAATCATGACGTCTTTCGCTGCCCGTCGCTTGGACGGGACCCCAATTGGGTCGACTACAGTGGTAAGATTTTGACCAATACAACAACATTTTGCAGAGCGAGCCCCTCAACCTCGGTTTAATTTCGCATTAAACACCTATAGGTGAGCAGAATTTGTTATACATACATTTAGTTGTACGTGTTGCTCAATTACGTTGACATAGATAACACGTGATATAATTATTTTGACAGATCTACACACAAAGTTATATTTATTTTATTGAAATTTTAATTATAGTAAGCGAAATGCGTTATCTTAACCAGTGTACGGCACTTCGACTTTAACTTATACTTTTTCTTAGAGCCTGTTTGATTATTGCATTGTAGATAGAATGAATAAAGTCGAATGTTTGAGCCTGTTTTGCACATATCCGCCTATTATACCGCTAAAGTCGAATGGTCTCCCTACTATTCTAAATTATCATATATATATATATATATATATATTTTATTTATTTTTTTTTTTTTTGTAATAATTAAGTCACTTAATTATTTTTTTAGTATTCAAAAGGTTACTCAACTAGATATTTTAAACTTTCGTTGGTCAAATACAATTTTATCCTCTAAATTATCAATTTTTATCTTTTTTTAATATTATAATTTTTTACTCTATATTAGACTTACCTATATATAAATTTTATTTACAAAGTAGAAAAAATAAAAATCAATTAATTTTAAATAGTCGAGTGATCATGTGAGGAATTACCTCCAATTTTCTATCAAGAACAGTTCAGCATCTTTTCATGAAATTCATTGATTAATTCTTTATATATTATATATAGAAAGAAACTTCTAGCTGCAACTTAAAGCAGATACAAAGAAAGAGAATTATTCCAAGTCCTGATATGCCTTAAATGTTAATGAACCCAATCTTATCCTTGCTACAGCCATTTAAGACTGTATAAATTGCCTTTTGGATAGCAATTTATATGCATAGCATCAATGTTAGAAGTGGGATTGCTTTGATGGTAAGCAACCCTCACTTCCAATCAAGAGGTTGTGAGTTCGAATTTTCCCAAGAGCAAGGTGGGAAGTTCTTGGAGGGAAGAACGGCGGGGGTCTATTTTAAAGGTGTTAATCGGGCGGGCTGGGACGGGCTGGACAAAAAAAACGTCAGCCCGTACAGGTTCGGGGCGGGTTGTTATCGGGCTGGGGTTAACGGGTTGGTGGCGGGCTGGGATTTTTCGGGTTCTATAGGGCCCGTACGGGT
>MU720513.1:273519-299417 GCA_026770625.1 Nicotiana glauca | reverse complement strand
CTCGAATCTAGTCACAAATTACTTGAATGTATCAACAAATCCTAATTGAATCAACTTGAATGCATGAAAATGAATTTCCCAAAGTTTTACTCAAAAATTCCCAAAATGCCCCCGGACCCACGTGGTCAAAACCCAAGGTTCGTACCAAAACCCGGTTACCCATTCCCCCACAAGTTCATATCTATGACTTGTTTTGAATTCAAACCTCAAATTGAGGTCCAAATCCCCAATTTTAAGAAAACCTAGGTTCTACCCAAAATCCCCATTTTCACCCATGGAAATCTTTGATTTTATGATAAAAACATGTTTAATGATGTTAGAGATTAAAGAAATTAAGTAAAAGTTGACTTACAAATGATTTGGAAGAAGGTTTGTGCTTGAAAATTCGCCTATGGAGTGTTTGAGTTGAAAGAATGGAGAAAAGTGTTGAAAATTCGACTAAGTATTAATTTGCTGAGACTCTGATGTCGCAATTGCGAACCCCGACCAAAAAGTGGGAATTGCGAAGCCAGGCCATGAATGAGACCTTCGCATTTGAGAACATGGTCTCGCATTTGCGAGCCCCTCACTTCTCAATTGCGATGGGAAACTTCGCATTTGCGAAACTAGGCAGGCCTGGGGATTTTCGCATTTGCGAGTAAAATCCTCGCTTTTGCGAGAATTGGCAGACCTGGGCTAACTTCACATTTGCGAAGTGCCACTCGCATTTGCGAGTCAGGCTTCGCAAATGCGAAGTCTGCAGGTTTGTTCATGCCAGCAACTTTTTCTGAGATTTCTAAGGTCAAAAATGCATCTCGACACCTATCCAAAACTCACACGAGCCCTCGGGGCTCTAAACCAAACATGCACACAAACTCAAAAACATCCTACGGACTTACTCGCGCGATCAAATCGCCAAAATAACATCATATACATCGGATTAAGCCTCAAAATCCATGATTTCTTTCAAATTTCATAAACTTTCAAATTTGGAACTTATAGTCCGAAACACGTCAAACGACGTCTGTTTTCAACCAAACTTTGCAGATAGGGGTTAAATCATTTTTAAGACTTGTACCAGGCATCGGAACCAAAATACGAGCCCGATACCATAGTCTTTTAATAAATTTTCATTTCCAATTTCCTTAATTAATTTCAGAAAATAATTTCACAAAAAAATTCATTTCTCGGGCTTGGGACCTCGGAATTTGATTTCGGGCACACGCCCAAGTCCCATATTTTTCTACGGATCTTCCGGGACCGTCAAATCACATGTCCGGGTCCGTTTACCCCAAATGTTGACCGAAGTCAAAATTATGCATATTAATATCAAAATTCACCACTTTTTACACAGAACTCATATATAAGCTTTCTGGCTATGCGCTCGGACTGCGCACGCAAATTGAGGCAAGTAAAAATGAGGTTTTCAAGGCCTCAGAAGTGCGGAATGAAAGAGAAAACCGGTGATGACCCTTTGGGTCGTCACATTCTCCACCTCTAAAACAACCGTTCGTCCTCGAACGGACAAAAGAAAGAAGTACCCGAGTCAAGAAATAGATAAGGATAACAGCTCCACATATCCGACTCAGACTCCCAGGTCGATGCCTCAGGAGGCTGACCTCTCCACTGGACACGAACTGAAAAAAAAACTCTTCGACCTCAACTATCGAACCTGCCAGTCTAGGATAGCTACCGGCTCCTCCTCGCAAGACAGATCCTTGTCCAACTGGACAGTGCTGAAATCTAACATGTGGGCTGGATCGTTGTGATACCTCCGAAGCATGGACACATGAAACACTGGATGCACGGCTGACAAGCTGGGCGGCAAGGCAAGTCTGTAAGCCACCTCTCCCACACGATCGAGGATCTCAAATGGGTCAATGAATCTAGGGCTAAGCTTGCGTTCTTCCCAAATATCATCACGCCCTTCATAGGCGACACTCGGAGCAAGATTCGCTCACCAACCATGAAAGCTACATCTCGAACCTTACGATGCCGTGACTGAGCCGAACGAAGCTTGTCCTTAATGATCTTGACCTTATCCAAGGCCTCCTGAACTAAATCTGTACCCAATAACCGAGCCTCTCCCGGCTCAAACCATCCGACTGGAGACCGACATCGCCTACCATACAACGCCTTATATGGATCCATCTGAATGCCGGACTGGTAGCTATTGTTGTAGGTGAACTCTGCTAAAGGCAAGAACTAGTCCCACGAGCCTCCAAAATCGATGACACAGGCTCGGAGCATATCCTCCAATATCTAAATAGTCCTCTTGGACTGGTCGTCCATCTGAGGATGGAACGTTGTGCTCAACTGAACCTGGGTGCCCAACTCCTGCTGAACTGCTCTCCAGAAGCGCGAGGTAAACTCCGTACTCCGGTCCGAAAAGATAGATGCCGACACCCCATGAAGGCGAACAATCTCTCGGATGTAGATCTCAGCTAACCTCTCCGATGAATAAGTGGCTGCAGCAGGAATAAAATGCGCTGACTTGGTCAGCCTATCAACAATGACCCAAATAGCATCAAACTTCTTCCGAGTCATCGGAAATCCAGTAACGAAATCCATGGTAATCCTCTCCCACTTCCACTCGGGAAGCTCAATCCTCTTAAACAAACCACCAGGCCTCTGATGATCATACTTGACCTGCTGACAATTCAAACACCTAGCCATGTATGCAACAATATCTTTCTTCATCCTACGCCACCAATAATGCTACCGCAAGTCCTGGTACATCTTCGCGGCGTCCGGGTGAATAGAATACTGAGAACTATGGGCCTCTGCTAAGATCAACTCTCGAATCACATCGACATTGGGCATACAAACTCGCCCCTACAACCTCAAAACACCATCATCATCTAAGGTCACCTTTGTGGCAGCTCCACGCTACACCGTGTCTCTCAGGACACATAAATGGGGATCCTAAAATTGCCGATCACGGATACGCTCCAATAATGAAGAACGAGCGACTGTGCAAGCTAACACTCTGCTAGGCTCATAGATGTCCAACCTCTCAAACCGATTGGCCAAGGCCTGAATATCCAAAGCAAGCGGTCTCTGGCTGACCGGAACATAAGAAAGACTACCCATGTTGGCGGACTTTCTACTCAATGCATCGGCCACCACATTGACTCATCTCGGGTGGTACAGAATAGTAACATCATAATCCTTCAATAGCTCCAGCCACCTCCGCTGCCTCAAGTTCAACTCCTTCTGCTTGAACAAGTACTGCAGACTCTTGTGATCAATGTACACATCACACGTCACACCATATAAGTAATGCCTCCAAATCTTCAAAGCATGAACAATGGCTGCCAACTCTAGATCATGAACCGGATAATTCTTCTCGTGGATCTTCAATTGCCTCGAAGCATAAGCAATGACTCTGCCATCCTGCATCAATACTGCACCAAGCCCAACACGGGAAGCATCACAATAAACTGTATAGGGTCCTAAGCCTGTGGGCAAAACCAATATCGGTGTAGTAGTCAGAGCTGTCTTGAGCTTCTGAAAGCTCTCCTCACACTAGTCTGACCATCTAAACTGGGCACCCTTCTGGGTCAATCTGGTCATTGGGGCTGCTATAGATGAAAACCCCTCCACGAACCGACGGTAATAACCTACTAACCCTAAGAAACTCCGAATCTCTGTAGCTGATGTTGGTCGAGGCCAGTTCTTGAGTGCCTCAATCTTCTTCGGGTCCAACTGAATACCCTCTGCTGATACTACATGACCCAGAAATGCAACTGAACTCAACCAGAACTCGCACTTCGAGAACTTAACATATAACTGACTATCCTTCAGAGTTTGAAGAACCACTCTGAGGTGCTGCTCGTGTTCCTCCTGACTGCGGGAGTACACTAGAATATCATCAATAAAGACTATCACGAACAAGTCCAAGTAAGGTCTGAACACTCGGTTCATCAACTCCATAAATGATGTTGGGCCATTGGTCAACCCAAATAACATGACCAAAAACTCATAATGCCCTTACCAAGTGCGGAATGCTATCTTAGGGACATCAGACGCCCTAATCATCAGCTGATGGTAGCCAGACCTCAAGTCTATCTTGGAAAACACCTTCGCACCCTGAAGCTGGTCAAACAAATCATCAATCCTCGATAGTGGGTACTTGTTCTTAATTGTCACATTGTTCAATTGCCGGTAATCAATTCACATCCTCATCGATCCATCATTTTTCTTCACAAATAACATCGGCGCACCCCAAGGAGAAACACTAGGCCTGATAAAAACCTTCTCTAGCAAATCTTGCAACCGGTCCTTTAACTCTTTCAACTCTGGCGGGGCCATACGATACGGCGGAATAGAAATAGGCCGTGTGCCTGGGCTAGATCAATACAGAAATTGATATCCCTGTCGGGCAGCATACCCGGCAGGTCAGAAGGGAAAACCTCGGGGAACTCCTGAACAATAGGAACAGAATCAATAGAAGGAACCTCTGTGCTAGAATCGCGAACATATGCCAGATAAGCTAAATGCCTGACCTCGACCATGCATCGAGCCTTCACATATGAAATAACATTGCGGGTGGCATGATCTGAGATCCCTCTCCACTCCAATCGGGGCAAATCTGGCAAAGACAAGGTCACGGTCTTGGAGTGACAATCCAAGATATCATGATACGGGGACAACCAATTCACCCCTAATATGACGTCGAAATCCACTATGTCTAAGAGCAATAAATCAACACGGGTTTCAAGACCCTCAAACACTACCACACATGAATGATGAACTTGGTCGACCACTATAGAATCACCCATCGGTATAGATACATAAACAGGAATACCCAAGGCATCACTAGGCATAACCAAGTAGGGTGCAAAATAGGACGACACATACGAACATGTAGACCAAGGGTAAAATAGCACTGAAGTATCTCTAATACAAATTAGAATGGTACCTGTAATGTCTGCACCTGAAGACTCAGCCTCTGGCATAACTGGTGGCTGGCCTCTACCTCTGGCAACCTGAACTCCACCTCTAAGACCTCTTCCTCCACCTCTTACCCCTCTGCCACCGCCTCTAGCTGGTTGGGCAGGCTGTGGAACCTTCGGTGCCTGAATCATAGCACGAGAACTCTGATGCTGGAAGCTGCCATAAACTCGAGGACAATATCTGAAAATGTCCCTCGGATCACCACAAGCATGGCAAGACCTCATATTATGCGGCTGAGCACCCCTCAACTGCGGGCAAACCCTCTTGAGATGACCATACTCGCCACACTCATAACATCCACGAGACTACTGAGGGAACTGAGGCTGACCCTATCGACCTGAATGATCACCTGAAGTTCCATGAGTGACACGGGAAGCTGACTGAAAGGGCCTGGGAGGATGGCCTCTACCATAAGTACCTCTACCTTCAGACGAGGTACCACTAAACCTGCCTGCGCGACAGGGCCTCTTGTCCGACCTATGACCACCTCCCTGTGGCATAGCTATCTCATCTCTATGTCCCACATTGCCCGCCTCCTGAAAAGTGATCCCACTCCCGGCCTGAGCCACTATACTCGGCTGACCTGCCACCACTGGCTGAACTCCTGGAAGCAAACCCGCTCGAATGACACTCTCCACGAAGCCTACCAATCGGACTAGAGCATCCTGAAGAACTGGGGTGGCAATGAACCCCTCTAGGACCTGAGCTGAGCCTATCGGGACTGCTGGAGTTGGAACCTCTTCCTCCAAATCAACATGAGGCTCCGCCACTGGAGCTGTTGCTGGGGGCTCGGACTGCTGCGCGGTAGAAGAGGAAGCACGTGTTCTCGCCATCAGCGGAGGAACAGAATAAAAATTCAATAGGTACTTGAGAAATAGAACCGCACGACAAGAAAGAACAAATGTGAAACTTTCCTAACTCTGTAGCCTCTGGGGGATAAATACAGACGTCTCCAAATCGATCCCTCAAACTCTATCGAGTTTGTCCGTGAGTTGTGAGACCTATGTAACCTAGTGCTCTGATACCAACTTGTCACGACCCGAATTTTCCCACCCTCGGGAGTCGTGATGGCGCCTACTAATAGGAGCTAGGCAAGCCAATTATCAATAACCTCTTTTAGCGAAATTCAACAGTATTAATAATAATGAAGCGTTTAACAATAAATCGGAATTCTCAAATAAAATTTACTAAAAGAAAAGCGGAAGTTTAACAATACTCTACCCAAGACTGGTGTCACAATACTCACGAATGTCTATAGAATACTAAATACAAGGTTCGAATGAAACATAAAACTATCTGCTACGGTACAACGATAACAAACTGAATAAAATAGAAAGGACTCCGGACCTGCGAACATCAGCAAGGCTACCTCGAATGTCCCTGGACTGGATCACGCTCCCATAATGCTACTGCTACTCAAATGCTACTCCAACACCTGGATCTGTGCAAAAAGATGCACACAGTGTAGCATCAGCACAACCGACCCCATGTGCTGGTAAGTGCCTGGCCTAACTCCGGCGAAGTAGTGACGAGGCTAGACCGGACTACCAAACAAACCTGTGCAGTTCAAATATATATATATATATATATATATGCAATAAAAGGGAATACGAAAATTTAACAAGTCACGAGGGAGGGGAGCATGTTGTAGGGGCTGTAGCAGTTTAGAATACAAGGTAAATAAATAAGGAATGAAACAATGCAACTACAAAGTCAACGAGAGTAATAAATCAAACATGGCACGAAATGTCCCTTCGTGCATTAATAATCAAAACATCGCACGGAATGTCCCTTCGTGCAAATATAATCAAACATGACACGGAATGTTCCTTCGTGCAATAAAAATCAAACATGACACGGAATGTTCCTTCGTGCAATAATAATCAAACATGACACAGAATGATCCTCCGTGCAAATATAATCAATCATGGCAAGGAATGATCCTCCGTGCAAATATAATCAAACATGGCATGGAATGTTCCTTCGTGCAATAATAATCAAACATGGCACGGAATGTTCCTTCGTGCGAATATAATCAAAACATGGCACGGAATGTTCCTTCGTGCGATAATAATCAAACATGGCACGGAATGTTCCTTCGTGCAATAATAATCAGACATGGCACGGAATGATCCTTCGTGCAAATATATTCAAACATGGCACGGAATGACCCTTCGTGCAAATATAATCAAATATGGCACGGAATGACCCTTCGTGCATTATCACTCTTCCTCGCCCAAACAGCAATCACAACCAAACGGGCGAAGGAATAAGCAAATAATAAGAAATGTCCCGGCAAGGGAAAACAAAATTAAACGGCTAAATCCCAACAAGGGAGAAACAATAACAACTTTCACATCCCGGCAAGGGAGATAATCAATATACTCAACCATCTCGCCAATGCTCCAAGGAATTCACAATTCATAACTAATCCTCATACTCTTCACATTATGTAGAATTCATCAATTAGCATGGAAGAGTCCCAAAAATATCAGAATAAGTACAAACAAGGACCCATGGTCATACTANNNTTACCTCAAATGCTCCAAAAATCCACTAAAGCCTCTAGTATAGCTTTACCCCTCGAATTCACCACAAAACCGCTCGAATCTTGTCACAAATTACTTGAAAGTATCAGCAAATGCTAATTGAATCAACTTGAATGCATGAAAATGAATTTCCCAAAGTTTTACTCAAAAATTCCTAAAATTCCCTCGGGCCGACGTGGTCAAAACCTAAGGTTCGGACCAAAACCCAGTTACCCATTCCCCCACGAGTTCATATCTATGATTTATTTTGAAATCGGACCTCAAATTGAGGTCCAAAATCCCCATTTTCACCCATGGAAATCCTTGATTTTATGATAAAAACATGTTTAATGATGTTAGATTTTGAAGAAATTAAGTAAAAGTTGACTTACAAATGATTTGGAAGAAGGTTTGTGCTTGAAAAATCGCATGTGGAGTGTTTGAGTTGAAAGAATGGAGAAAAGTGTTGAAAATTCGACTAAGTATTAATTTGCTGAGACTCTGAATGCGCAATTGCAAACCCTGACCAAAAAGTGGGAATTGCAAAATCTGCTTCGCATTTGCGAAGCCAGTCCATGAACGAGACCTTCGCATTTGCGAACATGGTCTCGCATTTGCGAGCCCCTCACTTCTCAATTGCGATAGGAAACTTCGCATTTGCGAAACTAGGTAGGCCTTCACATTTGCGAAACTAGGTAGGCCTGGGGAATTTTGCATTTGCGAGTAAAATCCTCGCTTTTGCGAGAATTGGCAGACCTGAGCTAACTTCGCATTTGCGAAGTGCCACTCGCATTTGCGAGTCAGGCTTCGTAAATGCGAAGCCTGCAGGTCTGTTCATGCCAGCAACTTTTTTCTGAGATTTCTAAGGTCAAAAATGCAACTCTACACCTATCCAAAACTCACCTGAGCCCTCGGGGCTCCAAACCAAACATGCACACAAACTCAAAAACATCCTACGAACTTACTCGCGCGATCAAATCGCCAAAATAACATCATATACATCGGATTAAGCCTCAAAATCCATGATTTCTTTTAAATTTCATAAACTTTCAAATTTGGAACTTATAGTCCGAAACACGTCAAACGACGTCTGTTTTCAGCCAAACTTTGCAGATAGGGCTTAAATCATATATAAGACTTGTACCAGGTGTCGGAACCAAAATACGAGCCCGATACCATAGTCGTTTAATAAATTTTCATTTCCAATTTCCTTAATTATCTTCAGAAAATAATTTCACAGAAAAATTCATTTCTCGAGCTTGGGACCTCGGAATTTGATTCTGGGCACACGCCCAAGTCCCATATTTTTCTACGGACCCTCCAGGACCGTCAAATCACAGGTCCGGGTCTGTTTACCCAAAATGTTGACCGAAGTCAATATTATACATATTAATATCAAAATTCACCATTTTTCACACAGAACTCATATATAAGCTTTCTATCTATGCGCACGCAAATCGAGGCAAGTGAAAATGAGGTTTTCAAGGCCTTAGAAGTGCGGAATGAAAGAGAAAACCGGTGATGACCCTTTGGGTTGTCACGTTCTCCATATCTAAAACAACTGTTCGTCCTCGAACGGACAATAGAAAGAAGTACTTGTGTCAGGAAATAGATAAGGATAACGGCTCCACATATCCGACTCGGACTCCCAGGTTGATGCCTCAGGAGGCTGACCTCTCCACTGGACACGCACTGAAAAAAACTCTTCGACCTCAACTGTCGAACCTGCCGGTCTAGGATAGCTACCGGCTCCTCCTCGAAAGACAGATCCTTGTCCAACTGGACAGTGCTGAAATCTAACACGTGGGCTGGATCACCGTGATACCTCCGAAGCATGGACACATGAAACATTGGATGCACGGCTGACAAGCTGGGCGTCAATGCAAGTCTGTAAGCTACCTCTCCCACACGATCGAGGATCTCAAATGGGCCAATGAATCTAGGGAAAAGCTTGCCTTCTTCCCAAATCTCATCACGCCCTTCATAGGCGACACTCGGAGCAATATACGCTCACCAACCATGAAAGCTACATCTCGAACCTTATGATCCGCATAACTCTTTTGCCGTGACTGAGCCAAACGAATCTTGTCCTGAATGATCTTGACCTTATCCAATGCCTCCTGAACTAAATCTGTAACTAATAACCGAGCCTCTCCCGGCTCAAACCATCCGACTGGAGATCGACATCGCCTACCATACAACGCCTCATATGGAGCCATCTGAATGCTGGACTGGTAGCTGTTGTTGTAGGCGAACTCTGCTAAAGGCAAGAACTGGTCCAACGAGCCTCCAAAATCAATGACACAGGCTCGGAGTATATCCTCCAATATCTGAATAGTCCTCTCGGACTGGCCGTCCGTCTGAGGATGGGACGTTGTGCTCAACTGAACCTGGGTGCCCAACTCCTGCTGAACTGCTCTCCAGAAGCGCGAGGTAAACTGCGTACCGCGGTCCGAAATGATAGATGTCGGCGCCCCAAGAAGGCGAACAATCTCTCGGATGTAGATCTTAGCTAACCTCTCCGATGAATAAGTGGCTGCAACAGGAATAAAATGCGCTGACTTGGTCAGCCTATCAACAATGACCCAAATAGCATCAAACTTCTTCCGAATCATCGGAAGTCCAGTAACAAAATCCATGGTAATCCTCTCCCACTTCCACTCGGGAATCTCAATCCTCTTAAACAAACCATCAGGCCTCTGATGCTCATGCTTGACCTGCTGACAATTCAAACACCTAGCCACATATGCAACAATATCTTTCTTCATCCTACGCCACCAATAATGCTGCCGCCTTCGTGGCACCTCCTCGCTGCACCGTGTCTCTCAGGACACATAAATGGGGATCATCAAACTTCCGATCATGGATACGCTCCAATAATTAAGAACGAGCGATCGTGCAAGCTAACACTCTTCTAGGCTCAGAAATATCCAACCTCACAAACTGATTGGCCAAGGCCTGAATATCCAAAGCAAGCGGTCTCTAGCTCACCGGAACATAAGCAAGACTACCCATGTTGGCGGACTTCCTACTCAATGCATCGGCCACCACATTGGCTCATCCGGGTGGTACATAATAGTAACATCATAATCCTTCAATATCTCCAACCACCTCCGTTGCCTCAAGTTCAACTCCTTCTGCTTGAACAAGTACTGCAGACTCTTGTGATCAGTGTGCACCTCACACGTCACACCATATAAGTAATGCCTCCAAATCTTCAAAGCATAAATAATGGCTGCCAACTCTAGATCATGAATCGGATAATTCTTCTCGTGGATCTTCAATTGCCTCGAAGCATAAGCAATGACTCTGCCATCCTGCATCAATACTGCACCAAGCCCAATACGGGAAGCATCATAATAAACTGTATAGGGTCCTGAGCCTGTGGGAAAAATCAATATCAGTGTCGTAGTCAGAGCTGTCTTGAGCTTCTGAAAGCTCTCCTCACACTAGTTTGACCATCTAAACTAGGCACCCTTCTGGGTCAATCTGGTCATCGGGGTTGCTATAGATGAATACCCCTCCACAAACCGACGATAATAACCTGCAAACCCCAAGAAACTCCAAATCTCAGTAGTTGATGTTGCTCGAGGCCAGTTCTTGACTTCCTCAATCTTCTTCGGGTCCACCTGAATATCCTCTGCTGATACGACATGACCCAGAAATGCAACTGAACGCAACCAGAACTCGCACTTCGAGAACTTAGCATATAACTGACTATCCTTCAGAGTCTGAAGAACCACTCTGAGGTGCTGCTCGTGCTCCTCCTGATTGCGGGAGTACACCAGAATATCATCAATAAAGACTATCATGAACAAGTCCAAGTAAGGTCTGAACACTCGGTTGATCAACTCCATAAATGATGCTGGGGCATTGGTCAACCCAAATAACATGACCAAAAATTCATAATGCCCGTACCGAGTGCTGAATGCTATCTTAGGGACATCAGACGCTATAATCATCATCTGATAGTAGCCAGACCTCAAGTCTATCTTGGAAAACACCTTCGCACCCCGAAGCTGGTTAAACAAATCATCAATCCTCGGTAGTGGGTACTTGTTCTTAATCGTCACCTTGTTCAATTGCCGGTAATCAATTTACATCCTCATCTATCCATCCTTTTTCTTCAGAAATAACATCGGCGCACCCCAAGGAGAAACACTAGGCCTGATAAAACCCTTCTCTAGCAAATCTTGCAATTGGTCCTTTAACTCTTTCAACTCTAGCGGGGCCATGCGATACGGCGGAATAGAAATGGGCCGCGTGCTTGGGGCTACATTAATACAGAAATCAATATCCCTATCGGGTAGCATACCCAGCAAGTCAGAAGGGAAAACCTCAGGGAACTCCCGAATAATAGGAACAGAATCAATAAAAGGAACCTCTATGCTGGAATCGCGAACATACGCCAGATAATCTAAACGCCCGACCTCGACCATGCGTCGAGCCTTCACATATGAAATAACACTACGGGTGGCATGACCTGAGGTCCCTCTCCACTCCAATCGGGGCAAATCTGGCAAAGCCAAGGTCACGGTCTTGTTGTGACAATCCAGGATAGCATGATACGGGGACAACCAATTCACCCCTAATATGACGTCGAAATCCACCATGTCTAAGAGCAATAAATCAACACGGGTCTCAAGACCCTCAAACACTACCACACAGGAATGATGAACTCGGTCAACCACTGTAGAATCACCCACCGGTGTAGATACATAAACAGGAATACCCAAGGCATCACTAGGCATAACCAAGTAGGGTGCAAAATAGGACGACGCATACGAACATATAGACCAAGGGTAAAATAGCACTGAAATATCTCTAATACAAATCAGAATGGTACATGTAATGTCTGCACCTAAAGACTCAGCCTCTGGCCTAGCTGCTGGCTGGCCTCTACCTCTGGCAACCTGAACTCCACCTCTAAGACCTCTACCTCCACCTCTAACACCTCTGTCACCACCTCTAGCTGGCTGAGCAGGCTGTGGAACCTTCGGTGCCTGAATCATAGCACGAGAACTCTGATGCTGGAAGCTACCATAAACTCGAGGGCAATATCTGAAAATATGCCTCGGATCACCACAAGCATGGAAAGACCCCATCTGCTGCGGCTGATCACCCCTCAACCGCGAGAAAACCCTCTTGAGATGACCATACTCGACACACTCATAACATCCACGCGACTACTGAGGGAACTGAGGCTGACCCTATCGACCTGAATGACCACCTGAAGTACCATAAGTGACACGGGAAGCTGACTGAAAGGGCCTGGGAGGATGGCCTCTTCCATAAGTACCTCTACCTCCAGACGAGGTACCACTAAACCTGCCTGCGCGACGGGGCCTCTTGTCTGACCCATGACCACCTCCCTGTGGCAGAGCTATCTTATCTCTACGGCCCACATTGGCTGCCTCCTGAAAAATTATCTCACTCCCGGCCTGAGCCATTATACTCGGCTAACCTGCCACCACTGGCTGAACTCTTGGAAGCAAACCCGCTCGAATGACACTCTCCACGAAGCCTACCAATCGGACTAGAGCGTCCTGAAGAACTGGGGTGGCAATGAACCCCTTTGGGACCTGAGCTGGGCCCACCGGGACTGCTAGGGCTGGAACCTCTTCCTCCAAAGCAACCTGAGGCTCCACCACTGGAGTTGCTGCTGGGGGCTTGGATTGCTGCGCGGTAGAAGAGGAAGCACGTGTTCTCGCCATCTGCGGAGGAACAGAATAGAAATTCAATAGGTACTTGAGAGATAGAACCGCACGACAAGAAAGAACAAATGTGAAACTTTCCTAACTCTGTAGCCTCTAGGGGATAAATACAGACGTCTCCATATCGATCCCTCAGACTCTACCGATTTTGTCCGTGAGTTGTGAGACCTATGAAACCTAGTGCTCTGAAACCAACTTGTCACGACCCTAATTTTCCCACCCTCGGGAGTCGTGATGGCCCTTACAAATAGGAGCTAGGCAAGCCAATTATCAATAACCTCTTTTAGCAAAATTCAATAGTATTAACAATAATGAAGCGTTTAACAATAAAGCGGAAGTCTCAAATAAAATTTACTAAAAGAAATGCGAAAGTTTAAAAATCCTCTACCCAAGACTAGTGTCACAATACTCACTAATGTCTAGAGAATACTAAATATAAGGTTCGAATGAAACATAAAAATATCTGCTACGGTACAACGATAACAAACTGAATAAAATAGAAAGGACTTCGGACCTGCGGACGTCAGCAAGGCTACCCCGAATGTCCCTGGACTGGATCTCGCTCCCAGAATGCTACTGCTACTCAAATGTTGCTCCAACACCTGGATCTGTGCAAAAAGATGCACACAGTGTAGCATCAGCACAACCGACCCCATGTGCTGGTAAGTGCCTGGCCTAACCCCGGCGAAGTATTGACGAGGCTAGACCCGACTACCAAACAAACCTATGCAGTTCAAATATATATATATATATATATATATGCAAAAGAAGGGAATACAGAAATTTAACAAGTCACGAGGGAGGGGAGCATGTGTTAGGGGTTGTAGCAGTTTAGAATACAAGGTAAATAAATAAGGAATGAAACAATGCAACTACAAAATCAATGAGAATAATAAATCAAACATGGCACGAAATATCCCTTCGTGCATTAATAATCAAAACATGGCACGGAATGTCCCTTCGTGCAAATATAATCAAACATGGCACGGAATGTTCCTTCGTGCAATAATAATCAAACATGGCACAGAATTATCCTTTGTGCAAATATAATCAAACATGGCACGGAATGATCCTTCATGCAAATATAATCAAAACATGGCACGGAATGTTCCTTCGTGCAATAATAATCAAACATGGCTTGGAATGTTCCTTCGTGCAATAATAATCAAACATGGTACGGAATGTTCCTTCGTGCGAATATAATCAAAACATGGCACGGAATGTTCCTTTGTGCGATAATAATCAAACATGGTACGGAATATTCCTTCGTGCAATAATAATCAGACATGGCACGGAATGATCCTTCGTGCAAAAATAATCAAAAATGGCACGGAATGACCCTTCGTGCAAATATAATCAAATATGGCACGGAATGACCCTTCGTGCATTATCACTCTTCCTCACCCAAAAAGCAATCACAACCAAACGGGCGAAGGAATAAGCAAATAATAAGAAATGTCCCGGCAAGGGAAAACATAATTAAACAGCTAAATCTCGGCAAGGGAGAAACAATAACAACTTTCACATCCCAGCAAGGGAGATAATCAACATACTCAAACCATCTCGGCAAGGGATTAATCATATCTCTTTCCATTTCTTTCATTTCTTACTCAATAANAATCTAGTCACAAATTACTTGAATGTATCAACAAATGCTAATTGAATCAACTTGAATGCATGAAAATGAATTTCCCAAAGTTTTACTCAAAAATTCCCAAAATGCCCTCGGGCCCACGTGGTCAAAACCCGAGGTTCAGACCAAAACCCGGTTACCCATTCCCCTATGAGTTCGTATCTATGATTTGTTTTGAAATCGGACCTCAAATTGAGGTCCAAATCCCTAATTTTAAGAAAACTTAGGTTCTACCCAAAATCCCATTTTCACCCATGGAAATCCTTGATTTTATGATAAAACATGTTTAATGATGTTAGAGATTGAAGAAATTAAGTAAAAGTTGACTTACAAATGATTTGGAAGAAGGTTTGTGCTTGAAAAATCGCCTATGGAGTGTTTGAGTTGAAAGAATGGAGAAAAGTGTTGAAAATTCGACTAAGTATTAATCTACTGAGACTCTGATGTCGCAATTGCGAACCCCGACCAAAAAGTGGGAATTGAGAACTCTGCTTCGCATTTGCGAACATGGTCTCGCATTTGCGAGCCCCTAACTTCGCAATTGCGATGGGGAACTTTGCATTTGCAAAACTAGGTAGGCCTGGGGACTTTCGCATTTGCGAGTAAAATCCTCGCTTTTACGAGAATTGGCAGACCTGGGCTAACTTCGCATTTGCGAAGTGCCACTCGCATTTGCGATATCGCATTTGCGAGTAATGCGAAGCCTGCAGGTCTGTTCATGCCAGCAACTTTTTTTGAGATTTCTAAGGTCAAAAATGCAACTCGACACCTATCCAAAACTCACCCGAGACCTCGGGGCTCCAAACCAAACATGCACACAACCTCAAAAACATCCTAGAGACTTACTCGCGTGATCAAATCGCCAAAATAATATTATATACATCGGATTAAGCCTCAAAATCCATGATTTCTTTCAAATTTCATAAACTTTCAAATTTGGAACTTGTAGTCTGAAACACGTCAAAAGACGTCCTTTTTCAACCAAACTTTGCAGATAGTGCTTAAATCATATATAAGACTTGTACCGGGCGTCGAAACGAAAATACGAGCTCGATTCCATAGTCTTTTAATAAATTTTTATTTCCAATTTCCTTAATTAATTTCAGAAAACAATTTCACAGAAAAATTCATTTCTCGAGCTTGGGACCTCGAAATTCGATTCCAGGCACACGGCCAAGTCCCATATTTTTCTACGGACCCTCCGGGGCCGTCAAATCACGGTTCTGGGTCCGTTTACCCAAAATATTGACCAAAGTCAATATTATGCATATTAATATCAAAATTTACCATTTTTCACACAGAACTCATATATAAGCTTTCCGGCTATGCGCTCGGACTGCACACGCAAATCGAGGCAAGTAAAAATGAGTTTTTCAAGGCCTCAAATGTGCGGAATGAAAGAGAAAACTGGTGATGACCCTTTGGGTCATCACAGCATTTCATGTCAGTTGCCCTCAGAGGCACTCAAATGTTGCAGGTTATATCTCCTCTATCTCACTTTATATTATTATTCTTATTTATACTTTTCTGCATTACATACTCGGTATTTTATTCATACTAACATTTCTTTGCCTGATGATGTTATGTTCATGCCCGCAGGTCCTGATAGACGGATTGACTTTCCTCCTAGTAAACTATTAGCTCAACGGAAGGTGTTTATACATTCCACTTGCTCTGGAGTAACTTATTTGGTCAATATGCTTAGGACATGTATTTATTAGTATGGAGGGGCCCTATCCCGGCTTCTATGGTGTTTATGTACTCTTAGAGGCTTGTAAATCAATGTGACTACCCTGTCGGTCATCTTAAGAATTAACGCCCCGATCCCCTATTAACTGCTTCCCCCAAGTTTATTTCTGCTGATTTGAATTGCCGGGATGTTCGACTTTGAGTTTCGGAGAGTTTTGGGACACTTAGTCCCTAAATGAGAGCTTAAGTGTTGGAAAGTTGCATGTAGTCAGAACAGTGTGAAAATGGCCTCGGAATGGAAATCTGATGGTTTTGTTAGCTCCGTTAGGTGATTTCGGGGTTGGGAGCATGTTCGGAATGTGTTTTGGAGGTCCGTATAGGCTTGAAATGCCAAAGTTTGAATTTTTGAAGTTTCGGTCCGATACTGAGATTTTGATCCGAGGATCGGAATGGAATTTAGGGAGTTGCAATAGCTCTGTCATGTCATTTGGGATGTGTGTGTAAATTTTCAGATCATTCAGATGAGGTTTGGTTAGGTTTTTGATCGAAAGCGTGTTTTGATAGAATTTGAAGTTCTTAGGCTTAAATCATTGGTTAATTCGAGTTTCCGACACTATTTTAGGGGGTTTAAGGGTTGGTACAAGTTTGAATGATGTTATGCGATATGTTCGGTTTGGTTGAGGTCCTAGGGCCTCGGGTGTGTTTTGGGTGCTCAACGGAGCATTTTGGAGTTTTGAAAAGTTATAGAAAATCTTTCAGGAGTTGTAGGTCAAATTCCTTCTTCGCGTTCGCGAAGCTCTGGCCTTTTCTTCTTTGCGTTCTCGTCCTCCTCCACGCGTTTGCGTAGGGTAAAATTGGAGGAGGACCAGTTATCTCTTCGCGTTCGTGTCCAATCCTTACGCGTTCGTAAAGCTTGCCCATTTACTTCATCGCGTTCGCGTTCGCGTTCCGTTTGTCGCGTTCGTGTAGCTTCGACAGCCCAGGCCTTCGCATTCGCTTACTATTCCTCGTGTTCGTGAAGGGAATTTTTGGCAGCCTTCATTTTCCTTCTTCGCGAACGCGTGATCTGCTTCGCGTTCGCAATGCATTAATACCTGGCCAGTATAAACATTTCAAAAATTCGAGGGTTAGCCATTTATACCAAAACTCATGCTTGGGAGCTCGGATTTGGGGGAGCTTTCGAGGGGTTTTTAGGGACAACGATTGGGTAACGATTCTATACTCTCTTATGCTTAAAACCCATTAATCTAACCATGAATTCCTTCTTAATTTCGGATTTTGGGATGAAAACTTGGTAAAACTTCATAGACCAAATTATTGAGTTTTTAGTGAGTGTTTGACCTCCAATTTGAGAGATTTTATGTGGTTAGACTTGTGAGATTACGAGGGTTCTAAAAATATAAAATTTATCCGGTTCCGAGACATTGACCTGGGGGCATTTTGGTAATTTTACCTAATTTTGCATCTTAGCTTTAAATTAAATAGTAGAATCAGTTGCTTGAGATGTTATTTACGATATCTAAATGAATTGAATAGATTTGGGCCATTTGGAATCGGATACTCGTGGCAAACGTGTGGTTTCAAGTTGATTTTGGAGCCGGTTCGAGGTAAGTGACTTGTCTAACCTTGTGTGGGGGACCTTCCCCTTAGGATATGATATTTGGTAATTGAATGCCTTGTACGTGAGGTGACGAGCGTGTACTTGAGCTAATTGTTGAAAATCCGATTTTACTTAAATATTTAGACTGAGTTTCTTTCTTACCTGCATTATTCCATTTGCAATTATAGCCTGTGTTAGTGTAGAAAACCATGCTTAGTTGATCTAAACTGCCTATTTGCTTAAGTTGCTTTTTTGGTACTACGTGAAGCATGTTAGGCTAGAACTACTTGTTGCCTTGTATTGTTGAACTTCATTTCTNGCCCCCCCCCCCCCTGTTTGTTTACTTTGGGACTACGGGTTGGATTCCCGATAGACATCCCTGCACATTTACTTTGGGACTATGGGTTAGATTTCTGGTAGATCCCCCTGTACATTGATAGTTGGACTACGGGTTAGATTTCCGGTAGATCCCCCTACACATTGATAGTTGGACTACGGGACGGTATCCTGGGAGCTCCTTGTACAGTTGATGAAATGGACTACAAGACAATATCCTGGGAGATCCTCGTTGTTGGTATTGATATTGGGCTATTTTACTTCGTGTTACATTATTCACTGTGTGTTATTTGTTGCCCTGTATAACCTGTCTTACTTCATAGTTGTACTCTTTATTTCTTTTTACACCATATGGTTGCAAGACTTATTATTATGTTTATTCTTAGTAGGGCCCTGATCTTCCTCGTCACTACCCAACCGAGGTTAGGCTTGGCACTTACTGAGTACTGTTTGGGTGTACTCATGCCTCTTCTGTGCATGTTTTTTATGTGCAGATCCAGGTAGCTCTACCCAGGCGTATTATCCTCGAGGCGGAGAGATCTAGCAGAGAATTTGAGGTACATGTGCCGCATCTGCAAACTAGGAGTCTCTATCTTATTCTAGATTTAATAGTTAGCTTTTCCTTTTGTACTATTGCTTTAGACATTCTGTAGTTAGAGCAGTGTATTACCTTCCGTTAGCTTGTTTTCTCGTGAGTTTTTGGATTTTGGGATGATATTGTAGACTTCCGCGTTATTGAGTTGTATATGCCGAGCGGCATTTATATACAGATTTTCTTCTAGTTGGTTCAGTTTTATTTATTTATTTCCGCAAGTTATGTTGTTTCCGCATTGATAGGCTTACCTAATCGTAGGGACTAGGTGCCATCACGACATGTTCACGGAGGGCGAACTGGGATCGTGACAATAGATGTCATGTATATGAAAGATTGTATTGCCTTGTCGGCCTATGTTTAGTGTACGAGTAATCATTTTGCCTTATAGGCCTGTATGTCACATTTATAAGCTTATATATCATGTTGGGTCGTCCTATGTCTGGTATTCCCTTATGTTTTTATTCTGGTTATCTCATGATGGCCCTTCTGGCCCATTTACCCATGATGGTGAGATAAGAAAGGTACATTGCATTGGTACTTGATTAACTTAGATATCGGATTCCCGTTGCGTCTCTCTAATTTGGGCCGTGACAAAAGTGGTATCAAATCTGTCCTATCCTAAGGAGTCTACAAGTCGTATCTAGTAGAGTCTTGTTTATGGGTATGTTATGCACCACACTTATATGTAGGAAGCTACAAGGCATTTTTGTATTGTCACCATTTCTTCTTACTCTAGATAGTGTGGTAGAACTCAATTGTAAGAATTTAAACTCCTAAATTCTATTTTATTCGTAATACAATCATACCTACATCAGAAAGACAGTTCGTAAGAGATTGTATGTGGCTGTGGAAGAGTTAAGTCAGAGAAACTCGATTTTGTATCATGCTTATAATGAGTAAATATAAGGTATTCAGTAGATTATGTATGTACTAAGATGTGTCAGCTTATTGATAAGGAGCCCTAAGGCATGAATATCTATTCACCCATATGGTTTAAAAAGCAACAAGAGAATCAGAAGGTAGATACAAGTTTCAACAAGTAAAAGAAGCAAGGTGAAGAGAGGTACAAGGTACCCAATTAGTGAAGATTATCAGTTTTTACAATTCAGGCAGAGAAATATAAGTATTCTGAGTTACCTTCAACAATAACATAGATATATACAAGTGGCCACACCCATCTCAACTATGCCCTATGGGAGTTGACAGATACAGTTTAAGAGAAGATTGGGATAGCAAGATCCAAAATGGGGTTAGAGTAACCCAAAATGATGGATGGATTATTATCATTAGCTAATATTTCTGAAGGATAGCCCAACAGTTGTAATAGATCTCCTTGTGAGACACCTAGATGGTGCACTTTAGAATTGTATAATAAGATATGAATACCAGAATGTTTAGAAAATTCAGAAGATTGACATTGGAATCCTAGATGAGATAAATATTTACCTTTGTATGGCTCCCGTCCCTAGTAAATAGAGAATGTTATGCGACCCGAAGAGCCAGTTAGGTGAAGCGAGGGAGGCTAAAGTGAAAGAAAGTTTTGTTGAATTTTTCAGAATAAAGTGATAAACAGAAATATTAGCTGGAGAATAAAAAGAGAGTAAATGATGTATTATGAGTAAGATGTGATAAATGGATGATAACGATAAATCAAAATATGACAGAATGATAGAGTCTATAGTCAAGTGAAGGAAAACGGTGAGCAGATGATAACTAGGGATTTTAGCCTGTTTTATACTCATTTTTGCTTGAGTTTTGGATTAAAAATTTATACAAGTAATCCCAAAAGCTTACATGTTGTGCTTGTTTGCAGTGTTTGGTAAAAAAAGTGACAAGAAGTCAAAACCAGCTCAAAAAGGAGTGAAACCTGCACAAGTTCCAAGAACAAGTCAAAGCACCGTTACAGCAGTAAATCTACCGCGGCTGCAATAGACCCACTGTGACCGCAGTGCATTGTTGCAGTCCGTGGTGGCAAAGATCAGAGAGCATGCAATTTTGGAAGTTCAAGAAATGCGGTCCGTGATTGATTCTTCACGACCGTGGTAGCCTCATTGCGGCTGCAGTCCATTTGTTGCGGTCCACGGAGAAGGGATTTAGAGAGCTAGGATTTTGTAAGTTTCAAGACACCGCGGTCCATTTATTGCGGTCCGCGGTTCATTTTTCGTAGTCCGCGATACCTCCGTCAGGGGTATTGTTGTCCAGAAAATTTGGTCTTGTATAAATACTTCTTTTTCAAATTTTTAGGGTTTCTTATCTATAGCTGAACACGTGATTTTTAGTCTATTTTGAGTAATTTTGTACCTAGTTTAACAATGAATCTTCAAATCTTAGCTTGTAATTATATTTTATGGGTTATTCTTCATCTCAATATCTGATTTTTTTCCATTATTATGAGTAGCTAGACCCATTAGCTAGGGTTGTGGCTCAACCCTAGTTTGGGTATTTGATGGACCTCTTGTTTTAAGGCTTAGATGTTCGTGGGTGGGTGATATTTAGCCTGATTTTTGTTTTCAATGTTGAATTAGTGGTTGTAAACACAAATTGTGCCTTTTTACTTGGTCTCTTCTTGAGAAAGAGAGCTTGAGTCTAGGAAAATCAGGCCAACAAGGAATCGGGGCATATTCAAGAGATTGATAGCCTCAATTAAAGGGTTAAACCTAGAGATAGTAATACGCGACTTGAGCCTATATTGCTTGCACAATTTTGACACCCAATTGGACTTGAGAAAGTCAATTAGGGCAAAGTCACTCAAGCTACCGAGAGGTATAGAGTGAGTAGTTTCGTGCATTGGCTATATCGCGATCCCAAACATAACAACTTTTCCTTAGGCTTTAGAACCCGTCAAGTATTCACCTAGGGGAAAATCACTTCCCTAGTGCCTCTTAACCATTTAGAAAATCTTACAAGTATTTATACTTACCTTAATTTCATACATCATTAGTGTCGCGCCCCTTTTTTCCCTCCCTTTTTTACGGGGAAGAAATGTCCGGGTTTCGACATTTTTATAGGTAATAACTCATTTCCTTTTGGGATTTGGGTATTTTTAAGAGTCGCCACCTAACGGATTAAGGTGCATTAGGGCACCTAGAGAGATTACTCTTGGATAGGTTTGCATTACTAGAGATTTAGGGTAAGGGCTCGAAATAACCTTGTGGGGAAGGTGTTAGGCACCCCTCTTGGTCCACAACTGTGGGTCTCGGCAGAACTTATACTTATGAACTAGTCCATTAATAAATAAATAGTTGAAATTAATAATTACAAATAAAGCATGTTGGACGTTGTATGACTCAGATAATAAGACAAAGGATTTGAACAAGTTATGTACATATAAAATAATGTTTTAATCAAAATTGATTTGGAATAGAGGGGTCTTAGATTGGTTAGCCTAAAGGATTACCCCACGCAATGCCCGATAAACACTCCCCAATGAGGGGCTACAAGTGACATTAGCGCGTAGTCATCATATCTATATCTACCCATTTTCACCCCTTAGTGGTTATTAAAGTGAGTGTTGTTTAACGATCTCTATGCATATTGTTATTCATCCCTTCTTAATGGTCCTGGAGGAAATTGGGACCTCTACCAATAGGCAGTTCTAGACAAACCTCTAAGTATTAAAGGGAGAAAATACTAGGCAACAGACAAGAACAAATAGGACCTAACAGATAAAGGAGGAAAGAGCAAATAAGAGGCTCAGTTTCACCTCTATAGATAAGGCATGTAAACAGCACGACTCAAACACAAATAAGGGCAAATATTGTTAAATAGTATCCTAAGACATGATGGATAGGCGAATATCAGAATACATAAGATGTGTAGTTTTATTTTATAAACTCATAAGCAGGGGTCCTAATCAGTTTGCCTACTGATTTTTAAGCCTGTTAATTAATCAGTAAACACAAACAAGCAGTTTCCAGTTTATAAGGGTTGATTGCCTAAGTCTTGCCCAGGCATGGGACAGTGCACAGTTGTTACCAGAATCAATAAAAGTTCATAAGTCATTTTTGCCTAAGAGCATGTTGTTCTAGGTGTTACGAAATACAGGGATTATTACCAATTTTATTTAAAACAGGATAATCAAAAATGTGAGACTGTTTTTACCTCTTTCATAATCAGTATTTTACACTAGGTGTGACTAGGCAAGTAAGAACGAGATCCTAAACATGGTATCTAATATGCACATATAAGGTTCAGAATGGTTTATACGCATAATTCTTAAAGCAGGATTTCTAAATGCACAGCAGGTTACAGCATGATTTCAAAATATGCATAAGTAATAGTTTATTTGAATGTTGTCGTTTATCCTAGAAACAAGATTTCTAAGTGATAATAAGGATGTCAAAAGTAGATGTTGAAAATAGTATACATGAAACCTAGGATAATGGTATATAATGCATGATATGTTTTGCATGTATTGATCCTAAACATGAATTCTAATGCACATAAAAAAATGTGAACCTAAAGCATGGTTCCTACCCTTGATATGTATAGCATGTATAACTACCCCCCCCCCCAACTATCCATCCCCATTATCTATTTACAACAAATTATTACAAACCAATATTTCATGAATTATATAAGCAGATAAAAAAATTAGAAGTTACTCTATAGGGAGCCTGAAAGTAGGCCTAGATTCCAGGGCTTCCAATGCCAGATTGCCTCACAGCCTTTCACATAATCTCGGTGTGTCAAAGTTCCCTAAGGATCACAAGGGATCTCGGGCAGTGCTCACACCCATATTTCATAATCATAGTTGAGTAAGTGCAGTGTGGAAGGACCAGCTCTAATGTATCAGAATTCGGAGAGATCCCTAAGCAGTCATACATTAGAGGGGTGGAACTTAAATGTTTAAGAGTAGAGTGAGAGTGCTTGACATAGTTTTGAAAGGGTTTTAGTATGAAAACAGTGTTAAAAGAGACTTGTTTGAAATAGTTTTGTATAAAACAACATAGGGAGTTATTCAATAAAACAGTTTTGAAAAGGGTACGGTGATCAACAAACAAACCAAACACAGAACCAAAAGAAGTTTATCGGTACTCCAAGACATAGAATCAAATAGGTACGAATATTTACTCAGGGTTAATGGGGGATTTGTGGCAAGTATAGAGCACATAGCAAGCAAAAAATGCATATAGGTATAGAATCAGAGAAGTCCTAAAATGGGTTCAAGGGATTAAGGTACAGTATGAACTTCAGAATTAATACAGAATCAGAAAAATTTAGGATAGCCAATTACTTTGCACAGGAAGATTCATGCCAGAAATCAGAGAAACATAAGTAAGGAAGAGCTACATTGGGGTATACTAGAAAGGGGTTAATGAGCAGGCTAATCCTAAGGGGTTAGACATATTCAAAAGTATACAGTAAAGAAGATAATGAAGTAGACATGTTAGTTGCAAGTTGAACAAAAAAAACCATAGACAGAAACATATTAGAAACATGACAAACTGAAGTTGTACAAGAAGCATATTGTTTTTGAAACTTGAATCAAAATTGGCACATACCAGTGAAGAAGACAGCAAGCACAAAGTGAAGGAGAACACAATAGTTAACATTGGCTTGCAGCCGACTAACTTAGAACAGTAGTAACACATAAAGAGAGCAGAAAGTTTTGAGTGTGAGAGAGAGCTTTGAACCAATGTGTTCGTGGTATTTTGTGTGTTAATGAGAGAGGATATATATAGTTTGAAACTATGTAGAATAATAAGATAAGAATCAAAGTCATGCAGTAATTATGGAACTAGGTATCAATTAGTATAAAATTAGTATAAGTACTCCCTTAATTAAGGGAGTTAACCTCAAATGGTGGAGACAAATAACAAATAAGGAAAAAATCAATGTGAGACTGAACATGACACATAAGGAAATAAGCATAGTACAGAGCAGGTAATAGAGGCTAGGTTCAACAAATTCTAATTAAGAAAAATGTCTAAGAATCAATTTGACAGAATAATCAACCACAAAATAAGGCAAGAAAATATTTAGAGATTGAAATCAGTAGGGAACAGAGTATATCAATCACAGGGAATCAGGGATTCCATTAGAAGGTAACACTGCCCAAAGGAAAGTATCACAACTGAATGAAGCAAACATAACACAAACAAGAATAAGGTAAAAGAATCACATAAATCCGGAATTCAAAGTAAACGATGGTACTGATGAGAGGAAATAACCACAAATTTTTTGGGAATAAATACATAATAGGCAGGAATAGACGAAGTCAAAAACCTAATAAGCAAACATAGGGTAGATCACAGAATAACGGAATGTTCATAAGAAACATACAGATTAGTTGAACATATTATCAAAAACAAACTCAGAAACCCATGATTAGAACTAGAAATTTAGGGTTTTCAACATAATGGATCAGATAAAAAGAAAAATTAAAATAAATCGTTTAAACGTAGTAGAAATCATAGAGATGTTACATCTCGCATTTTTCGTACGTTAAGGTTTCGTCCTCAATCAATTGACATAAACTTGGGGATGAGATTACATTGAGGTTAGCATATTTATGCTATTTGTACCAAGCAATAAGTAAGTGCCATGGAAAAAAAGGGTACACGAAAACAAGTCTCGTTGAAAATGACCAATTTGGGATAAAATACGGATCAAGTGATAATTCCCGATAATTATAAACTAGTACCATGCAAGGTACCATATGACCACAGTAGTATAATATATAAAGTATATATGAAGCATTTTAAAAATAAGTAGAATTTTAAGTAATTTATGGTAATTTATAAATTATGCGAGTAATGAATTAATTATCGGGTGATGAAACATTACCCCGTTAACTATAAGTAGATAAAATTAACAAATCACCCCAAGAGAACGTGGCAACCCCCCCCCCCCCCCCCCCCCC
>MU720513.1:249348-264343 GCA_026770625.1 Nicotiana glauca | reverse complement strand
CCCCCCCCCCCCCCCCTTTGCTTAAGGTGACTCATTGTTCACCTTTACATGTGTCTTAAAAGTTTCAAAAGGCTAATTTATAAGCCTTATCAAGAAAGACTCTTGTAAAGCATTATCCAAACATTTGTGTCTTTGGTTTTTAAACCAAGAACGTGAGTATGCTCCAAAATCATTAAGGTCATTCTCAAGTTTTTCCAACAGAACTATGAAAAGTCATCTTCAATATTTCAAAACCAAGAACATGAGCATTCTCGGAATTGAAGAAGGCAACGTACAGCATGGTTCTATAATTTCAACAAATCCACGAGAATTTTTAGAATTTTAGCAATGGAGGAATATTGCGGTTCTAACGAAGTACGGTGTAACTTTTTCTAAGGACATCATACGTATTTTTCCTACTCCGGGTATGTTAAGGCTAAACCCTTAATTCATTTTGCATGATCCTGTCATTACACGATTTTGTTAATGAACCATAAAGAAAAATTCATATCCCGGAATTTACGTATATTTGGCTAGTCTCACAATGTACGTATATTTTTCTAGTCTTGTAAGTTACAATATTATCCTTATTAGGACTTCATATTCACTTGAGTATTTTCTCCTCCCAGTCAAGAGAGCAGAGAATTTACATATATACAGTATTAAAAGTATTTTCATTATCATCGAGCTATAATCGATGGACAGGCCTCTATTGGGCAACCTCTGATCAGATGGTAAGTTATATACCAAGCCTGCTGTGGCCGAGCGGCTATGAGCGAGCCCAGTTGGTCGAGATACAGAGCCTAGTATGGCCGAGCGCCTATGAGCGATCTTACTACGGCAGAGCGCATATATATATATATATATATATATATATATACCGAGCCTTATAGGGCCGGACAGCTATTTTACTCACTATATTGAGAGAGTTGAGTCAGTATCAACTGATGGGCATATCTTCAGATTATCTTTGTTCCCTAGTTGCTTTTAGTTCTTATATCACTAGTTCTTTTTCAGCTTTTAGTATATTGCCTTACATACTCGGTATATTATTTCGTACTGACGTCCTTTTCTAGAGGCACTGCATTTCATGCGTGAAGATTTAGACAGATAGATGGGTAGACCTCCTCAGTAGGTGTTGCCCGAGTTTAGCTTTATCGGTATGCTCCCCTTATTTCGAAGTTGTCGGGTCAAGTAGTGTGGTGGATATCTTGTGTATATATGTAGATAGGTTACGGGTGGGTCGAGGTCCTGTTCCGATCACAGTACATCTATCAGTAGAGGCTTGTAGATATACCATATCGGTTAGTGCGGTATGTTGGGCTTGTAGGCCCTGTATGTATATTTTGTTGGCTTGTCAGTTGTAGTAATTATGATGGCCTTGCCGGCCCAATTTTATGTTGACATTTAGTTAGTGTTTGTCTCTATTGAGTTTTATATTTTGCATCTCACATTATCTTGTAATGTGGCATATGTCCTGTGATGACCCAAAAGGTCATCACTTATTTTAAAATAAAATCCTACATTTTGAGGCCTTAAAAACCTCTCTTAGCATTATCTCGATTTTCGTGCACAATCCGGGCGCGTAACCGAAAAGCTTAAATGTGAAAATCTATAAAAAAAAAAATAAGTTTTGACTATAAAATGAATTAATTTGACTTCGGTCAACGTTTTAGGTAAACGGATCCGGACCCATGATTTGACGGTCCCGGAGGATCCATAGGAAAATATGGGACTTGGGCGATACCCGAAATCTAATTCCGAGGTCCCAAGCCCGAGAAATAAATTTTTGAAAGAAATTATTTTCTGAAATTGTTTATAAGGTTTGGAAATGAATTTTGAATAAAACATGTTGGTATCGGGCTCGTATTTTAGTTCTGGCGCCTGGTGCAAGTCTTATATATGATTTAAGATAATTCTATGAAGTTTGGTAAGAAACAGAATCCATTTGACGTGATTCAGACCTTAAATGCAAATTTGATGTTTAAAGAAATTTTGAGAAATTTCATTGATCTTGATATTTAATTCGATGTTCATTATGTTATTTTGGTAATTTAAGTACACGAATAAGTCCGTAGGATGATTTTGAGGTCGTGTGTATATTTGGTTTGGATTCCCGAGGGCTCGGGTGAGTTTTGGATAGGGCATGGGATAAAATTTTGGACTTAAGAAATTGCAGGCCTGCAGGCTTCGTAATTCCCAAACCCATGTTCGCAATTCCCAAGCTTCGCAATTCCCAAATCCATGTTCGCAATTACCAAACCCATATTTGCAATTCCAAAGCTTCGCAATTCCCAAACCAGCAGAGGTCGGGGTTCGAATTGCGAACCCCTTTTCGCAATTCCCATATCAGAGACCTGCAACTTTAATACTTAGACGATTTTAAACCCATTTTTCATATTCTCTCAAAACATAACACACTTAAGCGATTTTTCAAGGATTTCTTCTTCTCCAAATCAATTGTAAGTCTTTTTTAACTAACTTCCTTCCATTCTTAACATCTTTTAACATGATTTCAACTTCAAATCAATGATTTTTATGGGAAATTGGGTGTTTTGGATAGAACCTAGATTTTTTGAAAATTGGGGATTGAACCTCGATTTGAGGTCCGATTTTAAAATAAATTATATATTTGGTTTTGTGGGGGAATGAATAATCGGGTTTTGGTTCAAATCTCAGGTTTTGACCATGTAGGCCCGGGGGCAATTTTTGACTTTTTGGGCAAAACTTTGGAAAATTTATTTTCATGCTTTCAAATTGATTCATTTAGCGTTTATTGACATAACTAAGTAACTTTTGACTAGTTACAAGTGAATTGGCAGTGGAATCAATGGATAAAGCTATAATTGAATCTTGAGTTGTGTTCGTGCCATCAAGGTAAGTGTTTGGTCTAACCTTAGCTTGAGGGGTTAGGAGTTGTGTCCTATTTGCTATTTGCTTCTTATTGAGTACGACGTATAGGCATGGTGACGAGTATCTATACGTTGGTGTCAAGTATGACTGTGAGTCTTATATTATGATTTCCAAGACTTCGTTGTATTATTCTTGCCTTGGTGAAGATTTCTATTTGTTGTATAAAATTGTGTAAAGAATTATGACCTATGAACATTGAGGAGCGTTGGCTCCAGTAGTATAACAAATTGTGAAAGTATAAGTGATAATTGAAACTCTAGAGAATTGGTTTGAGTTGTGTAGTAAAAGTGAGAAAAATAAGAGATCATAATGTTTCCCCCTTGTCGGGCTATTGTCAAGTTGTGGTTCCCTTGCATTGTGTTCTTAATTGATATTACGGATGCTTAGGTGGATGATTCTTTGTGTTAGGTGTTGTAAGAAGTTAGTTATAGATGAAGTAGTTAGGTGTTGTAACAAGTTTGGTTATAGCTGAGGTAGTTAGGTGTAGTAACAAGTTTAGTTATAGCCGAGGTAGTTAGGTGTCGTAACACATTTGGTTATAGCTGGGTATTTAGGTGTAGTAATAAGTTTGGTTATAGCTAAGGTAGTTAGATATTGTAACATATTTGGTTATAGTTGTTTCTCCCTTGCCGGGATATTGTTGAAATATCATTGTTTCCTTATCGGGATGTTTGTTGATATTAGTGTTCCCTTGTAGGGATTCCTTGTGATTATTGTTGGCTTATACGTAGGAGTGGATGGTACGCCTATCACAAGATATAATAAAATGGGAGCGGGTGGTACGCCTACCATAATACATAATAAAATGTGAGCGGGTGGTAAGTCTATCGCAAGATATAATGAAATGGGAGCGAGTGGTATGCCTACCATGAGATTTAATGAAATGGGAGCGGGTGGTATGCCTACCACAGATACACGAAATGGGATCGGGTGGTACGTCTACCACAAGATATAATGAAATAGGAGTGGGTGGTGCGCCTACTATGAGATATAATGAAATGGGAGCGGGTGGCACGCCTGCCACGAGATATATGAAATGGGATCGGGTTGTACGCCTACAACAAGATGTGAAAAGAAAGTGTGATCTGCCTTTGTTTTCCTTATTCTTGTTAGTGGTTGGATTTTGATTCTTTTATAGTTGTCTTGATATTCTGTTTTTACCTTATATTCCTAGAAGCATGTTTCCCCCTCCCATCTTTACTTTTTTATTCCTGCTTTACTTTTCGCTGTATATTATATAACTGCACAGGTTTATTTGGTGGTCTTGTCCTAACCCCGGCACTACTTCACCGAGGTAAGGCTAGACAATTACCTGCACATGGGGTCGGTTGTACTAATACTACACTCTGCACTCTTTTGTGCAGACCCAAGTGTTGTGGACTTCAAACCGCAGTGGGCCTGCTGATTCTTGATCATCAGGCGACCCAAGGTAGTCCTACAGTCGTCTGCAAGCCTTGGCGTCTCCTTCTATCTACTATTCCTGTTTCTTTCATGTATTTCTGGAGACAGTGTTGTATTTATTTCTTCAAATCCTTTATTTGTAGTATTCTTAGACTGTATGTGAAACTGTGATACCAGTTCTAGGTAGTTGATACTCAAACAGTTGTACTAGATATTTATGTTCATATAGTTTGTTGTTTTTCTTCCACTTATGTTAAATTTCGATGTTCAAGTGCTATTACTTCAAAATCCTTAATGAATATAAAATGGGTAAAAATATAAATTGTGCAATTTATTAGCTTGCCTAGCTCGTATTAGTTGGCACCATCATGACTTTTGAGGGTGAGAAATCCGGGTCGTGACAAGTTGGTATTAGAGCTCTAGGTTACATGGGTCTCACAGTTCACAGACAAGCTTAGTAGAGTCTGAGGGATCGATATGAAGACGTCTGTATTTATCCTACAGAGGCTACAGAGTTAGGAAAAACTTCACATCTATTCTTTCATGTTGTGCGATTTTGATCTCTCAATGCTAAATTGAAACCTCTACTTTTGTCCTTTCGCGAATGGCGAGGTCACGTACCGCTTCTTCAGCCGAACAGCATCACAGATCGGTGATGGAGTAGCTATATCTGTCGATGCTTTGTAGAGGCTAGATAGGTTCACCAAGCTCTTTACTACTACTTTCAGTGGTGCATTTACTAAGGATCCCCAGGATTATCTAGACAGTTGTTATGAGATTCTCAGAAACATGGGGATAGTTGAGACCAATAGGGTCAATTTGCTACTTTTTACTTGTCTGGATCCGCCAAGACTTTGTGGAGGGATTTCTGTTTGGCTAGACCAGCCGGATTGCGAGCTTTGACTTGGGAGCAGTTTACTCAGCTATTTCTAGAGAAGTTTCTCCCCATCACTCAGAGAGAGGCCTATCGGAGGCAGTTTGAGCATCTTTAGTAGGGTTCTATGACTGTTACCCAGTATGAGACCAGATTCATCGACCTATCTTGGCATGCTCTTGTCATACTTCCCATCGAGAGAGAGAGAGAGGTGAGGAGGTTTATTGATGGTCTTATTCAGCCGATTCGTCTTCAGATGGCTAGGGAGACTGGGAGTGAGATATCTTTCCAGGAGGCGGCCAATGTGGCTAGGAGAGTGGAGATGGTTATGTCGCAGGGAGGTGGTCATGGGTCAGACAAGAGGCCCCGTAATTCAAGCAGATTCAGTGGTACCTCGTCTGGAGGTAGGGATTCGTATGGTAGAGGCCATCCGACTAGACTTTTTCAGTCAGCACTTTAAGTTTCTCACGGTGCTTTAGGTAGCTGTGGTTCTCAGATGCAGTATTCTGATCATCAGTCCTACAGTGCACCACCAGCTCCTATCAGTGCACTACTGCTTTAGAGTTTCCTGGGTCGTCAGCCCCAGCAGCCGAGGGATTGTTTTACTTGTGGCGACACGAGGCATATTACTAGGTATTGCCCTCGAGCACCGAGTAGCTCTCAGCATCAGGGTTCTCGTGCCATGGTTCAGGCACCAGGTGTTCCACAACCCGCCCAGCCAGCTAGATGTGGGGGTAGAGGTGCTAGAGTTGGAGGTAGAGGAATTAGAGATGGAGCTCAAGCCGCTAGAGGTGGAGGCCAGCCAGCAGCAGGCCGTCCTAGAGATGTAGTTCAGGGTGGTGGGGCTCAGGCCCGATGTTATGCTCTTCCAACCAGGCCCGAGGCTGAGGCTTCTGATGTAGTTATTACAGGTACGGTTCTGGTTTGTGTTAGAGATACTTCAGTGTTATTTGATCCAGGGTCTACGTACTCGTATGTGTCATCTTACTTTGCACCGCATCTAGTCATGCCTAGTGATCCCTTGAGTGATTCTATTTATGTGTCTACGCCGGTGGGTGATTCTATTATGGTGGATCGTGTTCATTGTTCATCTATAGTTGTGATTAGAGTTCTTGAGACTCGTGTGGATTTGCTTCTTTTGGAAATGGTTGATTTTTATGTCATATTAGGGATGGACTGGTTATCACCTTACCACGCTATGTTGGACAGACATGCTAAGACGGTGACCTTAGCCTTATCGGGTTTACCTCATTTAGAGTGGAGAGTAACTCCCGGTCATACTACCCGTAGTATTATCTCGTATGTAAAGGCTCGGCATATGGTCGAGAAGGGTGTTTGGCCTATTTGTCATATGTTCGTGATTCAAGTTATGAGGTTCCATCTATTGATTTTGTGCCCATTGTTCGTGGGTATCCTGAGGTATTTCCTGTAGATCTGTGGGTATGCCACCCGACAGGGATGTTGACTTTTACATTGATTTGGCTCCGGGCACTCAACCTATTTCTATCCTGTCGTATCGTATGGCCCCGCCTGAGTTGAAAGAGTTGAAGGAGCAGTTGCAAGACTTACTTGAGAAGGGTTTCATTAGACCCAATGTTTCGTCTTGGGGTGCACCGGTGTTATTTGTTAAAAAGAAGGATGGGTCGATGCGAATGTGTATTGATTACTGGCAGTTGGACAAGGTTACAATCAAGAATAAGTATCCATTACCGAGGATTGCTAATTTGTTTGATCAGCTTCAGGGTGCCAATGTATTTTCGAAGATTGACTTGAGATCTGGCTACCATCAGTTTAGGGCATCCGATGTCCCTAAGAAAGCTTTCCACACTCGGTACGGGCATTATGAGTTCTTGGTAATGTCATACGGATTGACAAATGCCCCAGCAACTTTTATGGATTTAATGAACCGAGTGTTCAGGCCTTATTTGGATTTGTTCGTGATAGTCTTCATTGATGATATTTTGATATATTTCCGTAGCCGGGAGGAGCACGAGCAGCATCTTAGAGTGGTTCTTCATACTTTGAGGGATAGTCAGTTGTACGCCAAGTTTTCGAAGTGTGAGTTCTAGTCGAGTTCAGTTGCATTCCTGGGTCATGTTATGTCAGCAGAGGGTATCCATGTTGACCTAGAAGGGTGCCAGTTCAGGTGGTCGGACAAGTGTGAGGCAAACTTTTAGAAGCTCGAGATAGCTCTGACTACGACACCGGTGTTGGTTTTGTCCATAGGTTCCGGGCCTTATACAGTTTATTATGATGCATCTCGTATTGGACTTGGTGCAGTGTTGTTATAGGATGGAAAGGTCATTGCCTATGCTTCGCGACAATTGAAGATTCATAAGAAGAACTATCTGGTTCATGATTTGTAGCTGGCAGCCATTGTTCATGCATTGAAGATTTGGAGGCATTATCTGTACCGCGTGGCATGTGAGGTGTTCACGGATCACAAGAGTCTTCGGTATTTTTTCAAGCAGAAGGAGTTGAATTTGAGGCAGAGGAGGTGGTTGGAGTTGTTGAAAGACTATGATATCACCATCTTATATCAACCGGAAAAGGCCAATGTGGTGGTCGATGCTTTGGGTAGGAAGTCAGCAGTATGGGCAGTCTCGCTTATATTCCGATCAGTGAGAGACTGGCTGATTTGGATGTCCAGGCTTTGGCCAATCAGTTCATGAGGCTGGATATTTCTAAGACCAGTCATGTGTTAGATTGCACGGTCGCTCGTTCTTCTTAATTAGAGCGTATCCGTGATAGGCAGTATGATGATCCCCATTTGTGTGTCCTTAGAGACGCGGTGTAGTATGGAGGTGCCAAGCAGGTTACCTTAGGTGATGATGGAGTTTTGAGATTGCAGGGTCGAGTTTGTGTGCCTAATGTGGATGAGCTTTGAGAGTTGATATTAGAGGAGGCCCATAGCTCCCACTATTCCATTCATTCGGGCACCGCGAAGATGTATCAGTATTTGCGGCAGCATTATTGGTGGCGGAGAATGAAAAAGGATATCGTTGCATATGTGGCTCGGTGTTTGAATTGTCAGCAGGTTAAGTACGAGCATCAGAGGCCCAGTGGTTCATTTCAGAAGATTAAGATTCCTGAGTGGAAGTGGGAGCGATCACTACGGACTTTGTTGTTCGACTCCCACGGACTCGGAGGAAGTTCGACGCAGTATGGGTCATTGTTGATAGGCTGACCAAGTCAGGACATTTCATTCCCTATGGAAGTCTCCTATTCTTCTGAGAGGTTAGCTGAGATCTATATTCGGAGATTTTTCGCCTTCATGGTGTACCCGTGTCTATCATTTCGGACCAAGGTACGTAGTTTACCTCCCATTTCTGGAGGGTAGTTCAGCGAGAGTTGGGCACACGAGTTGAGTTGAGCATAGATTTTCATCCTCAGACAGACGGGCAGTCCGAGTGGACCATTCAGATTTTGGAGGATATGCTCCGAGCTTGTGTCATTGACTTTGGAGGCTCGTGGGATCAGTTTTTACCTTTAGCAGAGTTTTCCTACAACAACAGCTACCAGTCAAGTATTTAGATGACTCCCTCTAAGGCTTTATATGGTAGACGGTGTCGGTCTCTGGTTGGATGGTTTGAGCTGGCAGAGGCTCGGTTGTTAGGTATGGATCTGGTTCAGGATGCCTTGGACAAGGTCAGAATCATTCAAGGTAGGCTTCATACAGCTCAGTCCAGGCAAAAGAGTTATGCCGATCGCAAGGTTCGATATTTGGCTTTCAAGGTCGGTGAGCGAGCGGGTATTGCTTCGAGTGTCACCTATGAAGGGCGTGATGAGATTTGGGAAAAAGGGCAAGCTTAGCCCTAGGTTCATTGGCCCGTTTGAGATTCTTGATCGAGTGGTAGAGGTAGCTTATAGACTTGCATTGCCGCCGAGCTTATCAGTCGTATATCCAGTGTTTCATGTGTCTATGCTTCGGAAATATCACGGCGATCCATCCCACGTATTAGATTTCAGCACTGTCCAGTTGGACAAGGACTTGCCTTATGAGGAGAAGTCGGTAGCTATTCTAGATCGGCAGATTCGTCAGTTGATATCGAAGAGTTTTCCTTATGTTCGTGTTCAGTGGAGAGGTCGGCCTCTTGAGGCATCTACCTGGGAGTCCGAGTCTGATATGCGAAGCCATTTTCCCCATCTTTTCCCCGACTCAAGTACTTCCTACATTCTGAGGCCTTAAAAACCTCTCTTAGCATCACCTCAATTTGCATGTGCAGTCCGGACGCGTACCCATAAAGCCTAAATATTAAAAAATCTGTGAAAAATGATAAGTTTTGACTACAAAATGAATTACTTTGACTTCGGTCTACGCTTTGTGTAAACGGACCCGAACCCATGATTTGACGGTCCCGGAGGGTTCGTAGGAAAATATAGGACTTGGGCGTATGCCCTGAATCTAATTCCGAGGTCCCAAGCCTGAGAAATGAATTTTTGAAAGAAATTATTTCTGAAATTGTTTATGAGGTTTGGAAATGAATTTTGATTAGAACATGTTAGTATCAGGCCCGTATTTTGCTTCTGGCGCCCGATACAGGTCTTATATGTGATGTAAGATAATTTTGCGTAGTTTGGTAAGAAACGGAATCCATTTGACGTGATTCGGACCTTAAATCCAAATTTGATGTTTAAAGAAGTTTTGAGAAATTGTATTGATCTTGAGGTTTAATTAGATGTTCATGATGTTATTTTGGTTATTTGAGTACACGAATAAGTCCGTAGGATATTTTTTGAGATTATGTGTATATTTGGTTTGGATCGCCGAGGGCTCGGGTGAGTTTTGGATAGGCCACGGGGTGAAATTTTGGACTTAAGGAATTGCAGGCCTGCAGGCTTCGCAATTCCCAAATCTATGTTCGCAATTCCCAAAACTATGTTTGCAATTCCCAAACTCATAATTGCAATTCCCAAGCTAGCAGAGGTCGGGGTTCGCAATTGCGAACCCCTGTTCGCAATTCCCATATCAGAGACCTGCAACTTTTATACTTAGACGATTTTAAACCCATTTTTCATATTCTCTCAAAATATAAACACACTTATGCGATTTTTCAAGGATTGTTTCTTCTCCAAATCAATTGTAAGTCATTTTTAACTAACTTTATTCAATTCTTAACATCTTTTAACATGATTTCGACTTCAAATCAATGATTTTCATGGGGGAAATTGGGTGTTTTGGATAAAACCTATATTTTTTGAAAATTAGGAATTTGAACCTCGATTTGAGGTCCGATTTCAAAATAAATTATATATTTTAGTTTGTGGGGGAATGGGTAATCGGGTTTTGGTTCGAACCTCAGGTTTTGACCATGTGGGTCCGGGGGAAATTTTTGACTTTTTGGGCAAAACTTTGGAAAATTCATTTTCATGCATTCAACTTGATTTATTTAGCATTTATTGACGTAATTAAGTAACTTGTGACTAGATACGAGCGAATTGGCAGTGGAATCAAGGGGTAAAGCTATAATTGAGTCTTGAGTTGTGTTCGTGCAATCGAGGAAAGTGTTTGGTCTAACCTTAGCTTGAGGGATAAGGAGTTGTGTCATATTTGCTATTTGCTTTTTCTTGAGTACGACGTATAGAAATGGTGACGAGTATCTATACATTGGTGTCAAGTATGACCGTGAGTCTTATATTGTGATTTCCAAGACTTCGTTGTATTATTCATGCCTTGGTGAAGATTTCTATTTGTTGTATAAAGTTGTGAAAAGAATTGTTACCTATGAACATTGAGGAGCGTTGGCTCCAGTTGTATAACAAATTTTGAAAGTATAAGTGATAATTGAAACTCTATAGCATTGGTTTGAGTTGTTTAGTAAAAGTGAGAAAGAGAAGAGATCATTATGTTGCCCCATTGCCGGGCAATTGTTGAGTTGTGGTTCCCTTGCATTGTGTTCTTAATTGATATTAGGATGCTTAGGTTGATGATTCTTTGTGTTAGGTGTTGTAACAAGTTAGTTATAGCTGAGGTAGTTAGGTGTTGTAACAAGTTTGGTTATAGCTTAGGTAGTTAGGTGTCGTAACAAGTTTAGTTATAGCTGAGATAGTTAGGTGTCGTAACAAGTTTGGTTATAGTTGGGTAGTTAGGTGTAGTAACAAGTTTGGTTATAGCTGAGGTAGTAAGATGTTGTAATAAATTTGGTTATAGTTGTTTCTCCATTACTGGGATATTGTTGAAATAACATTGTTTCCATACCAGGATATTTGTTGTTATTATTGTTCCCTTGCCGAGATTTCTTGTGATTATTGTTGGCTAGTACGTCGGAGCGGGTGGTATGCCTACTGATAGTAGGTGAATTAGACCCTAAAGAACCACATTTTTGTATAGCTTTGTTGTAAAAAGTGATAACCAAATACTCTGATTAGTGCTTTTCATGCTTTGCAGGCTATATCCAACGAAAGAAGTCGATGGAGCAAGTTTGGGATCAATTACGGAGAAAAGGAGGCCAATCAAACAATGCCAAAGAAATGCACCAAGTGAAAAGTCAAAGAAGTGCTGAAAATTGGCCTACCGCGGTCAGACCGTAATCGCGGTAGGACCACGGCAGAGTAGAGTTGAAGATTCGGAGAGCCCATTTGGCCACGGTCCCAGTGTAACCGCGGTGGGACCGCGGCAGAACGCGAAATAGCCAGGGACAAAAGTGTCAAGTCACAAAAACTTGCTGTAAAATCCTTATAAAAAGTAGGATTTCGGCCACATTAGGTTAGTTTTATTTAGAGAGTACTTTGGGCAAGAAACACAAGTGTGAGAGATCACCCAAAACATCATAGTTCTTTAATTCTTCTTTTTCTTGCAATTTTTCATGAAAAATATTTTCTTAGTTTATCTTCAAGCTGTTATGAGTAGGTAAATACTTTAGTCTAAGGTTTTGATGGAACCTATCGAAGGATGAAATTCTTGATTATGTTCATATAGTTTGCCGGTTAATCTCTATTTGTTGAATTACGTGTTTATTGTAGTTAATTGATAGGATCCTCAATTAGTTGTGCCTATTTAGTGTGCATAACTCGGGAGAGAGTGCATATTTAGGTAATTGTTGAACAACACCACTCCCAAAGTATAAGAGGCATCTATAACTATGGGTTTAAAGGCGGAATTAGGGATAACGAAGCCTTGGGTGTGATCTAAAGTGAGCTGTAATAAACAAAGTCAGCTAGTGTAGCTCGGGAGATTGCGTCTAGTAAATTATCGCAATTACTCGGGAGAGATTTACGGTAAAAAGAGTGCTCATGATTGATAGAGATATTTGGTGAATTTACATGAAACATACCCGGAAGGGATTCCATCAATAGGGGAAATCACTACCTTAGAACCTTCTCATTATTATTTATAACCCATAATATTTAGTTTACAACTGTTAGTTATTCACTTTCAATCTTAGTTAGTAGAAATACCATCAACTATTGTTTACAACATTTGGGGAAGTTGATTATAAAGAATTTAGTGATTCCATCAAGGGTAATTGATAGGTTAATTCTCTGTGGGATTCGACTCCGGACTTGTAAATCGAATTATATTTGCAACGACCGCATTGTCCTTTTTAGAAGGCATAGCTGGGCGTGATCAAATTTTGGCGTCGTTGTTGGGGAATTAACGGTGTTATCAATTACAATTGAAAGAAGTACAAAAATTCTTAGTGTAGTCAGTTTTCTCTATACCCAATTTTTACATTGAAAATTTAACGTTTGTTGGCGTGGTTGCACAGGTGCATGCCTAGAAACTCATCGAGATCTGGTGAAGTATTAGAAGCATTATCAGATTTCGAGAAATTTTTCAGGGCTTTGAATCGATCCAACCGACAAAACAAACAACAACCAACAACTGTACAATTCGAAACAATCATGGGAGATAACCAGGAAAACCCAGCAACACCAATAGCGCCAGTGCCAGAGGCTGCTCTCTATGACTGGGCACAACCCACAGCTAAGAATATATCCACAGCGATAGTAGTCCCGCAGATACAGGCTGAGTCATTCCAATTCACGAATAACATATTGCACTTGTTGCAGAGTAAAGGACTATTTTCGGGGTCACAGGTTAAAGATCCTCAGCAGCACTTGAAGAATTTCTTGTCTATCTGCAAAACCCAAAGGCAACCCAATGTAACTCCGGAAGCAATCAAACTATTATTGTTTCCATTCTCAGTGACATGAGCTGCCCAGACTTGGCTGAATTCACTCCCCATAAATTCTATAGCAATGTGGGATGAACTAGTCAGGCAATTTCACAACAAGTTCCACCCACCCAACAAGACTGCTCAACAAATAGATGAGATTTTGAGCTTTAAACAGAGACCGATTGAGACTTTGCATGATACATGGGAGCGTTTTAAAGGGATGTTGGTCATATGTCCACACCATGGTGTTCCATATCTAATGTTGGGGCAGCGGTTCTACATACGATTGTCAGATAGCGTAAAGAACATTGTCGATGCTTCAGCTAGTGGGGCATTCTTGAGCAAAACATGGAGAGAGGGCCAGAGTCTGCTTGACAAGATGGCACAGAATTTGGGCTGGATAACCAGAGGTGCACCTATCACTCCAGTGGTTCACTCAGTACCTTTAGATCCATCCAATTCTATGGTTGAAAATATGGCCACCTTATTGACACAGATTAGCATACTCACCAAAAAAGTGGAAGAGTCAAGGCAGAAACAGCAGGTACATATTGTCGATACTAATAATGGGGGCTTGTGCGCATCTTACATTAGTCGGCCAGTTGGTAATCAATGGAATGTAGAACACGGTCATCATCACTACCCTGAAGACATGAACTATGTGTCTAATTATGGCGGCCAGAGACAAGGTGGTCAGAATTGGGGTCAATAAAATCAGCAATACAGGCCAGCACAACCACAGTTCAACACCGAGAACACGGGAGGGTCTCACAATATGGCACCTTACCCACGACCACAGGGATATAATAATTAGAATCAGCAGCATGGGTACCACCCACCTCAGCAGCAGCACGGTGGAAGGTAGGAAGACGGGTTTGCTAGACTTGAAGTAATGATGTAGCAGGTTATTGGGTCTAATGTAAAAATCAATGAGAGAGTCGATGCACATGATGCAGCAATCAAAAATATTGAGGCACGGGTGGGCCAGATTTCGATGTCTCTGAACAATCGTCCTCATGGGACACTACCTACAGACACTCAGATAAATCCAAAAGATCAGGGACCGAAGCAGTTGATGGCGGTGAGTCAACATAATGGTAGAGATCTGGATGAAGAGCAAGAAATGGCTCGAGAAGCTAGACTAGCTGAGACACACATACTAGTGCCCATCGAGCTGGATGAATCAACGAAACTGACAGAGGTGACAGTCCAGCCTGCTCAAGAAGAAAATAGCATTCAGAATGAGACCGAGAAGGAAGCTGAAACTGTCCAGGAGCCAGTGGTTGATATAGCAGTTGAGAAAGATCAGTCCCAAGTGATTGGGTAGAAGAGACCCCCTGCACCCTTCCCCTAGAGGCTGGCTAAGTACAGAAATGAGGAGCAATACAAGAAGTTCTTTGACATGCTGAAGCAAATCCAGGTAAATATACCATTGATTGAAGCTTTGAACGAGATGCCTGGGTATGCGAAAATGATGAAGGACTTGATGTCCCGGAAGTTTGATTTTCAAGACTTGGCCACAGTTACTCTTACTCAGACCTGTAGTGTAGTAGTGACTAGACCAATTGCGGAAAAGTTATCGATCCAGGGAGCTTTACAATTTCATGCACTATTGGTAATTTTGCTTTTTCTAAGGCACTGTGTGATCTAGGGGCCAGCATCAATCTTATGACCCTAGCAATTTATAAGAGGTTGGGCATTGGAAGAG
>MU720513.1:236027-248317 GCA_026770625.1 Nicotiana glauca | reverse complement strand
TGGAAGAGGGACACAAACCTTCCAGGGAACACCAAAGAAGGTTGAACCCCAATATGAAGAAAGTGGTGAAGAAAGAAGTAATCAAGTGGTTAGATGCGGGAATCATTTTCCCAATCTCTGACAGCAGTTGGGTTAGCCTAGTTCAATGTGTTCCTAAAAAGGGTGGCATGACGATAGTCAAGAATGAAAAGAATGAATTGATATCTACAAGAACCGTCAGGGGCTGGAGAATTTGCATGGACTATAGAAAGTTAAATCTAGCCACCCGGAAAGACCACTTCCCACTTCCCTTCATTGATCAGATGTTAGAAAGATTGGCAGGGAGGTCACATTTCTATTTTCTGGATGGGTACTCCGGGTACTATCAGATCTCCATTGCACTGGAGGACAGAGAGAAGACCTCTTTCACTTGCCCGTATGGCATTTATGCCTTTCGGAGGATGCCATTTGGCCTATGCAACGCACACGCCACATTTCAATGGTGCATGATGGCCATATTCACTGACATGGTAGAGGACATAATGGAGGCGTTCATGGATGACTTCTCAGTGGTGGGGAACTCATTTGATGAGTGCCTTATAAATCTGACTCGAGTGCTGAAGCAGTGTATCGAGACTAATCTAGTTCTGAATTGGGAGAAGTGCCATTTTATGGTACAAGAAGGCATAGTCTTGGGACACCGGGTGTCAAGTAAAGGAATTGAGGTGGATCGTGTTAAGGTAGATGTGATAGCAAAGCTACCCCCTCCAACTTCAGTCAAAGCCATCAGAAGCTTCCTCGGGCATGTCGGTTTCTATTGGCGATTCATAAAGGACTTCTCAAAGATCACCAACTCTCTTTGTAAGTTGTTAGAAAAAGATCACCTTTTCTTGTTTTCTGATGATTGCAGGGTAGCATTTGAGGAGCTGAAAAAGAGGCTAGTCACAGCACCTATCATAGTTGCCCCCGACTAGGAGCAACCGTTCGAACTCATGTGTGACGCTAGTGACTACGCAGTGGGGACAGTGCTGGGACAGTGAAAGGACAAGCTGATGCATCTAATATACTATGCTAGTAGAACGCTGAGTGGAGCCCAGCTGAATTACACTGTGACTGAGAAGGAGATGTTGGTCATGGTGTTTGCTTTCGACAAGTTCTGATCATATCTGATTGGTTCCAAGGTAATCGTATATACTGACCACGCAACTCTCAGGTACCTACTTGAGAAAAAGGAGTCCAAGTCGCGCCTGATTCGTTGGGTGATACTGTTACAAGAGTTCGACCTCGAAATTCGTGACTGTAAGGGCACAGAAAATCAAGTCATTGATCATCTATCATGACTTGAAGGAGCTGAAAAAGCAATCGAGGTCGAAGAGATCCTGGAAACCTTTCCAGATAAGCAGTTGCTCGCTACTAATCTTGAGGAAGTGCCATGGTATGCAGACTTTGCTAATTACCTGGCCAGTGGTATAGTTCCTCACGACCTTTCATCTGTCCAAAGAAAAAAGTTTTATCGTGATAGCCTCATATATTATTGGGACGAGCCTTATTTGTTTATAATATATGTTGACAATATGATCCGGAGGTGTGTCCCCGAGATAGAAAAATCTTCTGTTTCGCAGGCTTGTCACGCATCAGCATATGGAGGACATTTCGGAGGGGTTAGAACAGCTGCGAAAGTGCTTGAGGCCAGATTCTTTTGGCCAATAGTGTTCAGAGACGCGCACCTATGGGTGAAGGGCTGCAATGAATGTGGGATGTTTGATAATGGGTGAATTAGACTATAATTAGACCCTAAAGAACCACATTTTTGTATAGCTTTGTTGTAAAAAGTGATAACCAAATGCTCTGATTAGTTCTTTTCATGCTTTACATGCTATATCCAACAAAAGAAGTCGATGGAGCAAGTTTGGGATCAATTACGGAGAAAAGGAGGCCAATCAAACAATGCCCAAGAAATGCACCAAGTGAAAAGTCAAAGAAGTGCTAAAAATTGGTCTGCCGCGGTCAGACCGTAACCGCGGTAGGACAGCAGCAGAGTAGAGTTGTAGATTCAGATAGCCCATTTGGTCGCGGTCCCAGCGTAACCGCGGTGGGACTGCGACAGAACGTGAAATAGCCAGGGACAAAAGTGTCAAGTCGGGAAAACTTGGTGTAAAACCCTTATAAAAAGTAGGATTTCGGCCACATTAGGTCAGATTTGTTTAGAGAGTACTTTGGACAAGAAACACAAGTGTGAGAGATCACCCAAAACATCATAGTTCTTTAATTCTTCTTTTTCTTGCAATTTTTCATGAAAAATATTTTCTTAGTTTATCTTCAAGCTGTTATGAGTAGCTAAATACTTTAGTCTAAGGTTTTGATGAAACCTATTGAAAGATGAACTTCTTGATTATGTTCATATAGTTTTCCGGTTAATCTCTATTTGTTCAATTACGTGTTTATTGTAGTTAATTGACAGGATCCTCAATTAGCTGTGCCTATTTAGTGTGTATAACTCGGGAGAGAGTGCATATTTTAGGTAATTGTTGAACAACACCACTCCCAAAGTATAAGAGGGATCTATAACTACGGGTTTAAAGGCGGAATTAGGGATAACGAAGCCTAGGGTGTGATCTAAAGTGAGCTGTAATAAATGAAGTTAGCTAACATAGCTCGGGAGAGTGCGTCTAGTAAATATCGCAATTACTCGGAAGAGATTTACGGTAAAAAGAGTGTTCATGATTGATAAAGATATTTGGTGAATTTATATGAAACATACCCGGAAGGGATTCCATCAATAGGGGAAATCACTACCTTAGAACCTTCTCATTATTATTTATAACCCAGAATATTTAGTTTACAGTTGTTAGTTATTCACTTTCAATCTTAGTTAGTAGAAATACCATCAACTATTGTTTACAACGTTTGGGGAAGTTGATTATAAAGAATTTAGTGATTCCATCAAGGGTAATTGATAGGTTAATTCTCTGTGGGATTCGATTCCAGACTTGTAAACCCGATTATATTTGCAACGACCACAGTGTCCTTTTTAGAAGGCATAGTTGGGCGTGATCACCTACCACAAGATATAATGAAATGGGAGCGAGTGGTACACCTACCATAAGACATAATGAAATGGGAGTGGGTGGTACGCCTACCACAAGATATAATAAAATGGGAGCGGGTGGTATGCCTACCACGAGATATAATAAAATGGGAGCGGGTGGTACGCCTACCACAAGATACACTGAAATGGGAGCGGGTGGTATGCCTACCACGAGATATAAAAAAATGGGAGTGAGTGGTATGCCTACCATGAGATATAATAAAATGGGAGCGGGTGGCACGCCTGCCACGAGATACATGAAATGGGATCGGGTTGCACGCCTGCAACAAGATGTGAAAAGAAAGTGTGATTTGCCTTTGTTTCCCTTATTCTTATTAGTGGTTGGATTTTGATTCCTTTATAGTTTTTGTGATATTTTGTTTTTACCTGATAGTCCTAGAAGCATGTTTTCCCCTCCCATATTTACTTGTTTATTCCTGCTTTACTTTCCGCTGTATATTATATAACTGCACAGGTTTATTTGGTGGCCTGGTCCTAGCCTTGTCACTACTTTGCCGAGGTTAGGCTACCTGCATATGGGGTCGGTCATGCTGATACTACACTCTGTACTCTTTTGTGCAGACCCCAGTGTTGTGGACTTCAGACCACAATGGGATTATTGATTCTTGATCATCAGGCGACCCGAGGTAGTCCTACAGGCGTCTGCAGGCCTTGGCATCTCCTTCTATCTACTATTCCTGTTTGTTTCATGCATTTCTAGATACAGTGTTGTATTTATTTCTTCAGACCCTTTATTTGTGGTATTCTTAGACCATCTGTGAAACTATGACACCAGTTCTGGGTAGTCGAGACTCAAACAGTTAAACTAGATATTTATGTTCAGATAGTTTGTTATTTTTCTTCCGCTTATGTTAAATTCCGATGTTCATGTGTTATTACTTCGAAATTGTTAATGAATATAAAATGGGTAAAAAGGTAAATTGTGCAATTAATTGGCTTGCCTAGCTCGTATTAGTAGGCTCTATCACGACTCCCGAGGGTGGGAAATTCGGGTCGTGACATGTCCATAGTATGACATTTCATGTTCAGAGACTCTTAGTCGCAAGTGATATGCAAGGATAGTTGAGGCACTAAGTACCGGTCTCACCCTTAGGCTTGGGGCATGACAAGACTAATACTGAAAATCAGAGGAGAAGTCATTTTGAAAAGGGTTAACGAAACCCTAGTTTTGAAGACGGATAGGCGTTTTTGAAAAATCGGAAAGATTATCTAGAAAATAGTAAAGATAACTCAAAATATACTCAGATCTATTACAGATCTAAGAAATCAAGAGCTAGTGGTTAGCGTTTCATAAAGACAACCCAGATAGAAAGAGAACCGGCCTAGAAACCACAGGTTCTAGCCGGAGATGGTAGAATCTTACTCGGACGGCCATGGATGGCCTAAGAATGACATAGAAACCATGGGAGGTGAGTAAACCGCCTTCTGGTTCCTTTGAGGACCTTATGGCAGCAACAAATGGCATAGGAAGAGAGCCATGGGGCTAGGGATGGTGGTAAGATCACCATGGTTATCGGCGAACCAACGGCCGGTGAGAGGAGCCATGGTTTAGCAGAGAGAGTCTTGAGAGAGATAAGAGATGTAATGGCGGAGAGTGATGAGAGAATGAGGATTTGGGGGGTAGACTATTAGGTTAATTATGGTAAGAGTGAATTTGGATTGTTGATCAAAATTGATCAACGGCCAAGATTAAATCAGGTCTGGGCCGGGTAGACTTAAAGATTAGGTCGGGTAATTTTGATGGATTGGGCCTGAGGTTTGGACTGTTTTAATTGGGTTGGGATCTGATTCAATTAGGCTGGAATTGGCTATTTGTTAAATACCCAATTAAATAAAATAAAATAATTTATAAAATAGCCGATAATTGTACAAAAATGAATTTTATGCATGGAAATAGTTAAAAATGATTGCTTAGTATTTTAAAATACAAATGATTAATTTCTGGTCATAAATTATATAAAATCATGTGCTTGGGCTATAATTGCAAAGTTATTGCAATTGTAGCCAAACGATGCCAATTTGGATAATTATGGAATAATTTAGTTTAAATAGGACCATAAATAATAAATTAAATCAAGAAATGCTTTTGAAATCACTTGTGATGCAATTATGTAATTATTTATTGAAAATAAAATGCTGGATAAATTAATAAAATTATAGGAAAAATATCAATTGCTATTAATGCATGATTTTGAAGGTATATATGCAATTTTAAAATATTTTGGGAAAAATTGGATATCAACAATTAGTATAAAATTAGAAGTAACAAACAAACAAATATGATTGAAAGTGTAATCAAGAGCACTACGCACTACTAGATTAGATAGATATCCAACTCCAAACATTGTTGTAGCTCCCTGTGGACTTGATCCCGACCTTCTCGGGTAAAAGTTGCATCGACCGCTCTCGCCACTCTGTAGTGGTGTAGTGTTGGAACCGATCAGCAGAGTTAAGCTTAAAATATTGTGTGTGCTAGTTACACTAGGTGTCACCCTTGTGCATAAGGAATTCAGTTATCCCTGGTACAGAAGCGTTACCGTAAGGCGAGTAAGGGCATTGATGATGTGAAAAGACACTAAAGATGAAGAGGTAAAATATTTATAGGTTGATCACCGCAGTACTAAATCTTAGTACTCCCCTAAAAGGAGGAAATATGGTGTGATGTGGTATTAAGTTAGAGTTAAATGGTTCGGGTAACTATGGAATAGTAAATGAAGAATGTGGTAGAAAGGCGAAAGGAATGAGATTTCATTTATTCAGATCCTACAGATATGATATGACTCTAGAATATTATGCAAGCACGACGTTAGGGAGAGGCAATAAGGGTTCTAGCACTAGATGTTATTGATAAATAAGTGCAAATGAATATTTGATACATAAGGAGCCAGTGTGAGGGGTAAGTTAAGACAAAGGACATAACCCAAGATATATATATATATATATATATATGGGAGTTGGGGTAATTAAAAGTACTGTATAAGTGTTACGGAAATAAAAGAGACTGCTACTGGGAAGACAGTAAAAAGTTTTAGTTCAGAAGCAACCCTACGAGCACAAGAGCGTGGAGGTAAGTAACTAAGGATAGTTATATGCGAGCAAGAATAATAAAAATTATGTCGTGTATACGAGGTAATGAGCTCGCAGCTTTACATGAGTTAGAGAGTCTCCCCTAAGTACCACCACGAAAGACTAGCTGCGGAAATAAAAGAAGAAGATTTCAAACTAAGCATAGTGACCTAAAGAAGAAATGGTATTGTAAGAATAGTCTCAGTATAACATTGTATACATTCCATAAGAAAGTGGCACATGTCGGGACTGATGAACGGGAAGCAAAAATCAAAAGTGATATTTGAGATCATATGAGTTAAAGGAAATTTCAATATTTGTGGGCACTTAGATAAGCCAAGCATTCATGCAGCAAGTGGCAGAACGACTAGAAAAAGTAATTACTTACATTTAAAGACAACTGAGAAGGCATGAAAGGAAATATATTATGCTAGCAAATTAAAGAAAGGTTGCGAGTAGTATAAATGGATATGTGTAGGTCTCAAGATAAAGTATGGTAGAGCGAGATTTTTTTTTTTTTTGGTAGATATGAGTAAGGATAAAAAAAGGTGAGGGAAAAGGTGACAAGAAAAGGTAGGGCCTTGGAAATAAGCCCGTCAAAATAAGAGAGTTGATGGTTTTCGTAAGTTAAAGAAAGCTCAGTATAGCTTGAATTAACTCGGAGGAGACTAAGACTAGGAGCATTTATAAGAGATGGAATGCTTCCCTAATAGAATAAGGTTGTAATTGTGATAGATAAGAGGATGACGTTTAGGCCTTTGATTGAGTAATGATGTGACGAGAAAGGGATTTCATGAATTGAACGGGATTAGAATACCCCCATAAGATGAATCGCATTGGGATGCTATGAAATATGGTTATTGAAGTATAGTATCGTCCTTAAGTGGATCAGGCAAATCACTATAGATGTTCCCGATGAGAAGTGAGCCCTTGTGACAATATATTACCTAAGAGGTTTCAAGTTATCAGTGGTAAATTATAGGTCAACATTAAGGTGAGTAATCAATAGATGGATAAAAGATACAAAATATAGGAGGAGATTATGATGTCATTCTTTAGATGAACAGTAATAAGGAAGAATTAAATGGCTTAGATTTATACATATAGGATAAGCGGTGAGAGAGTAACCTGGAGTTGGGTAGCAGACCTCGTTAGTAATAAACCGAAGTAAGTGTTATGGTATAGTATAACTGACCTAGATGTAGTAAAGCTATCAGCATAGATAACCAAGTATATGAAACAAAATACGACAGTAGTTGTAAGCTCGACAATGTACCAAGCGAAGAACTTCCTTATACCTATAGGTGCCTAGAGGGACAGCTTGTCATAGTTCTGTACATGTTCACAAAGTGAGGCTTGGAGATCGGCTAAAAGATGAAGGAAAAAGAAGAGAAGAATCGCTAGGTGCTCAGACAAGGACTGAGTCGTACAGACTGCATGACATAAGATAGCAACAGTTACAAGATTGGAAGAATTTCGACCACAAGTCGTGGTGTCAAAAAGAAGTCTAAAGGGGGGAATGCCCCTGCATTTGGATTTATTCACTGAACAATTGCCTAGATGGAAAGGATATTATTAAAGTTTTCATAAGAGCTATAGGTTATTATTCAAGGACGAATATTCCAAAAGGGGGAATGATGTTATACCCCACATTTCATATGTGAAAGTACGTCATAAGCCAATTGTTATAAGCTCGGGAATGAGATCCTCTTTGGAAGTATATAAAGTAAGTTAATCGTGTTATTTTGGAGGCCACAAATATTAAAGATCATGGATAACAAGTACCAATAGAATTGGAAGCTTAGAAGCTAAAATTGAAGAAAATAAGTTTCATCGAAAGTCGACAAGTTGGGAATATTATAATGTTTACTTTTGGGGTGATACTAGGGCTCTTAACATGATAAGGAGGTTGTTTTATGAGTTATTGTAGCCATATGATAGTCGTGTATTATGTTTTGAAGTCAAGCGAGTTGTGGAACAAAAGTTAGCAAAGGTCATCACAAGTTAAATTCACAAATGTGCTGAAAATTAGGTCAAATGCAGCTAAGCTTTTCTCCCAGTGTACTTTGAATTATGGGGTGATCCACCTACCAAATTGAATATCTATGTGTCTAATTTATAAAGCATTAAACCATTTGTCAATACGACCTTGGAGTAGAGAGATATTCACGTCAGGAAGACCCTATAGGACCCACTTGGTCGGTGGCCTATCTTCACTTGTTTTTATCTCGTTTTTGGGATGAGATTTGTTCATTTTTCGACCTCCTTCCATCCTCGCACTCTTCAAACCCTCCTAAACAGTTTCCCAAAGGCTCCAAACAAATTTCAAAAAAATACACCATAATCCAACATCAAAGTAAGCCAAAGATGAAGAATAACCTATTTATGGTGTTGTGATGTGAATAAGGATAATGGTGAGCTAACTTAAGCTTGGGGTTCGAAAATTTATCTATTGCCTAAGGTATGTTTAACATCCTTCGGATGGTGTTTAAGGTTAATTACATGTTGGTTATGGTATTGGAGTAAAAAATTACAAGAAAGCACTTGAAAGAGGAAGAGATGTTGTTATCTCTTGTCGAGGATAAACTATGTTCTAATCCTAAAGAAAATACTTATCCCATTTGAAATACACGGTACAAAGAACAACAGAAAATATCACTACAGAGAATTAAAGATTACAACTTTTTCAAACCTCTTACCTACAGATATAGAATGAAATATGACAAGGATCTAAGAATATCGTAGGAGTTAGGATGCCCAACTTGTTGGATGCTCAATTATGTTTAGCACATGGCAGTTGTAATGGTAGGGTTCTTAAGACAAGTTAACGGGCCAATGATGATTAATTTTAACTTTTATATAATTTCCGGTATAAAAGGATTTATATTATCATCAGTAATAATAATAACTTACAAAATAATATAAAATTATCTTACATTGTCACAGTGCATTAGTCAAATCTAAAAAGTAATGCCAATCAGTGCAGCACATGTTGCTCTTTCCAAAATGCCTTTTTCAAGCCATTCCCTGCCCCCCCAACCAAACCAAACCATACCACATATATTAGCATATTTGGCCATGCTTTTCCAATCCTTTTATTTAAAAAGTGCCTTTTTCTTTAAAATAAAAAATAAAAAAAAATGTTTGACCAAGCTTTTGGACCGAAAGAAAAAAATATTTTTGAGAAGAAACAGTACTTTTCAAATTAATTAATCAAACACAAACTGCTTACCAAAAATATTTTTGAAAAAAATACTTTCAAGAAAAACGATTCTCAATACAAGCTAATTTTTGCAGTTGCCAAACATGCTATTAATCACTTCTTGGTGGCATACAATGAATAAAAGCCTACAATTCACTATCCATCAGACTAGATACTCCTAAGTATGGAATATCTAATAAACAAACAATTAAAATACAATAAGATGATAAAAGGCCTTTGTTTCTGTCTAGCTTTTTTAGAAACCAGGCCGCACTTCCCCCATTCACTAGCATGGAGAGAACCTTTAAAAATGTCAAAACTTCCCACTGCAGAAAAGTACACACTCACTAACTCAAACCTAAAAAATGAGAAACAAGAAAGGGTATACAAATGAAAGAGAAACACAAAGCATTAGACTATACTATATTTTACAGGGTGGGGGTTTTAAACTTCATGGGCAATTGGGGTTTCTACCAGGGCCTCCATAGTAAAAGTAATGGCCCCAATCATCATTGTCTCCTGTTTGAACATCATAGCAATTGGATTGATCAGTAAAGGAGCCAAGATTCTTGGGAGACTTAAGATTGTTGGAGCTATCAACCACTTGAATGTTCCTGAAATAACTTGACTTGCCAAAACCTTCTTCAGGGAAATGACCACTGCCCATTTGTGTTGCAGTATGTTGACCATCTGGTTCTGAATTCACTACCTCCCCACCCCATTCAATCATTGAAGCACTGTCTGCCAAGTAGGAGAACAAGAATGATGGCCAATACCCTAAGACATAATCATTCCCAAATTGCATCCACCAATGCCCTTCTTTTGTATCCTACAACAAACAGATATTCCAAATATAAAATGGCTTTACAAACAAAATAAAAAATATAGCAAAAGAAAACTCAGGAGTTATTAATGGTGCTTTAACAACTTGGTACAGCACAAAAACAATTGTGACAGTAGTCCGCCGCTGATAATTGTCACTTCAGTACTGAAAGAAAGGAGTGAGTTCAGTTTTCTAAACAAAAAGACTGCTTATCCTGTGATAACGGTGGTGTTTGGTTAACTTCTGCAACTCGACTATTCTACCAGACTCTTTGCTACCTCCACCAGCATAGTTGTGGATGACCCTGCCCATCAAAGCTTAGGCAGATAGAAAGATATCACCTAGCATTTTTTATCTCTACTAGAATTTGAACCCGTCTATGATGGTTTTCACTCGCTTTGTTGATAGCACCCTTTAATGCACGAAAGTGAGTTATTAAAATTAAAATATTAGCCACTTTTTACACATAATGATCATATAATTTTTCATAGTATCATTTTGAGTTTAGTTCACTTTATTTGATGCACTAGCAGCTGCTGCCACAACCTAACAGAAGGAGGCAAAAAGGACCCAAGACTCTGAAAGTGGATTTTACCTTCCAGATAAGAAGACTTATATCATATTGGGAATTTCTCAAGGCAGAAACAGGTGAGATGCTAGCTCCCATCGCTATTTCACTGTTGATTTGAATGAAACCCGAGCAGAGGAGATTGTAGCAGCCTGTGGCTTGATATGCATCACTCTGCAAATAGTTATAACAAGGCATTCAAATATTAGCAGCAACACTATGCTGGAAAAGGCCAAACTAATTTCAAAAAGAAGCAGAGCATCGGTAATTTGTTAAGAAGCTTACAGTCCAGTAAGTGAACAGTCTCGTGTTATTGTCACCATACAGGTTCGGGCTAACCTGAGATTATGCACATACTTCTATTAGAGTCATAATTAGGCATACTATATTACAGCATCAGTACTTCAATTTTGTTGTAAACTACAACAGTTAAACCTGTATCAAAGCAAATATACCTGCCAACCAGCTTCAATGCTGTTCAAATCTTGACCAAAAGAACCACCAAGTAACCAAATCTGAGACAAGCTGAATTCATTTGGCTGCTGTATTTTGGGTTCCCAAACATTAATAGTTGCCTTTGCTCCATAATACTTGTCACCTTCAACATAAGCTATTGCATGCTGATCATCCATAAAACTCAATTAGAATTTACGAATACTAAAATTTCCAAAAAAAAATAAAGATCATAAGAAATCATGAATCATGTGTACATATAGACAATAATCATTTCTTATATTTGTTAGCCATTTATTATGTTGCTCCTATCCTCCAAAAATGAATAACTATTAGAGGATGCGACACACCATGCGATATTTTTTAGGATATGAGCAACATATGTCCTTTATGATGGTAAAACTATGCACCTGATGGCCACTTTGATTGATGAAGTCAGGATCTGAGGACCTGGGCTTCGGAATGTTGTTACGCTTCTTCTTTCCATATCTTTTCACTGAACTTGCCCTTAAAACATCATCTTTCTTTGTTCTCCTTACTGGAATCGTGTCTTCAGGACATCTTCCATTCATATGCCACAACTGAGTTAATGGTTTTGTTCTATCTTTAGACCCCGTGGACATCTTATTATCAACGTAAAGCCCTTCTGGATGATAGTTAGGCCTCATCTGAATATTGTAAAAATACTCATTAAAATTATTATCAAATAGCAAAAAGTTACACAATAATTCTGAAAAATACTAGTCCGTTTCTTTTTTCTTTTAAGAGTAAGAAATAAGAACCTGGATTTCGTGATCTTTGAGGAACGGGTGGTCAAAAGCTGGCTGCTGAGAGATGTGGACACAGTCAATGATATCTCCATCTGGGCTCTGTTCAATCATTACATTCACAACATCAAAATTCTATACCATATTAATGTAATGATTTTTTCATCCTGAATCAAATATACTTCCATTAAACAAAGGAAAGTGCTCTATCAGAGAATCTGGATTAAGTAATCTCAACTGCATTCAGTAACAGGGACTAAGATTTGAAAATTAAACAGAAAAGAAAAAAAGGCAACTCTAGCCCCTTCATCCCCCCCCCCCCC